>CAUYPK010109402.1:0-61248 GCA_963574355.1 Loris lydekkerianus
ATATAAAGAATCTAATACAGGGGTCCTCAAACTTTTTAAACAGGGGAACAGTTCACTGTCCCTCAGACCGTCGGAGGGCCAGACTATAGTTTAAAAAAAAACCAAAAAACTATGAACAAATTCCTGTGCACACTGCACATAACTTATTTTGAAGTCAAAAGACAAAATGGGAACAAATACACTCACACCGCGCATGTGGCCCGCAGGCCGTAGTTTGAGGACCCCAAAGAAAAGAAATGCTTTTCTAGAGGCCTTTGAAAAGTAAATACACAACTCTATATATGTTAATTTATTTAAGACCAAGACCATTCCTTAGATAAAGTGTTTAAAAATTTGAAGTTACTAGCTTTGGGTAACTGTGAGTTGCCTCTTGCCAAAAATCAGATCTTCGTGGTAGTGTTGGTGGTGGGAGGGGAGGGATGAGAATTTAAACTACAAATATAAAAATTTGACTACAGAGTTAAATGTGGCTTCCTCTATGATATTTAGCGCTGGCAGCAGGAAACAGGTGACAAACATCTTTGCTCCTAAATTCACATTAAGGTCCCAAACATTACTGTGTTTTCATTTCAATGACAGGAAAGACCAAGACATGAGTCAAAAACATGATCAAGAACAGAATCCTAAAAATCTGTACCTTGAACAGTTTTCAAAGTAAAACATGGGAAAAGCCAATCAATTTTATCCACACAGTTGCAGTTCATAATGGCCATGTACAAAGTGAAGGACTCATTTAACACAGATACATGATGACTGAGAACACAAGGAGGAAATACAATGAAATCTTCTCACTTAAAACAAATTCACAAAAGGCAGCTGCCTCTTTTTATCCCACTTTGTATAAAAGGAAAAAAACGTTTCACTTGATTCCAGACGCTATTTTACATAATTACAAAGATGTCATTGTTGTGTTTGGATGTTTAATAGCTTAAATATTTCTCGTTAAAAACCTCTGTCTGTCCCAGTTGGGCTATTTGACTGCTCCCTGGAAAATCCTTGTGTCTCCCAAGCAAACACATTAGGTACATTTATGCTAAAAGCAGATCCCCCGCCACTAAGGGAGATGGGCAAACACAAGCAAACCCCACAACAATAAAAAGAAATGTAGTACGAATTAAACACAGGTTTAAAAATAAGAAACTGGAAGGCTCAAGTTAGCAGAGAATCTTCACAGTACAATGGAAAGCTGGGCCAGAAGGATGGTTTGAGCCCAAGCTTCTTCCCTCACCGACCAGCTTTTGCTGGCCCCGAGCATCCATGAACCTCCCTGCAATGAGCAATTGTAAGGGAGAATCAGTGGCCTAGTCTGTAAACCATAAAAATGTTACATAAATAAATTGTGCCATGTTTCACCACCTAGGTAGACTTCTTTTGTCATAGAAGGAAAAAAAAAGAAGACAGAATCACCATTAGCTCCAGTAGGAGTTTAAAATATACAGAATTTTGTGCTGAAAGTCTGTTAGTCTGTGGCTTGGAGGGTTTTGCATCTGTTTAGGCTCACGCACTCTTCCCCCTCCTTACCTCTCCAGGGCAGACACGCTGCTGGCCCAGCCCTGCTGCCTCACTATTCTGTATATGAGGGGAAATGGTTTGGCTATCCCTGTACTGGGAAACACACTGTGTGACACAGATGACACTGGGGTTGTTCTCACACAATGCAGGCCTGCTCCTCAGCCCCAAAACTTCCCCTAAATGCTCTAACCACTACCACATGGGTGGCCACAACATCCTCATATTCCAGGAGAGGACACTGGTCCCCAGCCAGGCTGAGGGACTTGCCCCGGGGCTATAACAGTCAACAGAAGGATCTAGAGGGAATGTGTCACCTGCTGGAAGTTTCCACTGTCACACTTCATGCCATATCACCAGAAGAGAGGAATCAAGAGAACATAAAGGTTGGTCAGCACAGTGCACTGCATACGCCAGGCTTTCTTTACAGAGAAAACACAGGTAGTGCTGAGCTTCCAACGAGCACACTGCCAAAATCCAAGCACAAAGAAAGGCCTGCTGGCACTCACAGACTATTACATTAATATCACTTAGATTCCCTTTAAAGCAACAAATATTTGCAATCCTGCTGTGTACCAAACTATTTTCCTAAGTTGGTGCATTGTTTGGACTAATTTGGCAGAATTTATGCTCAAGTATAAGTAAAAATTAAGTCTAAATTCACATATATACTATTAACATTGTATATATCCTCAATTCATTTCTAGACAATTTCGTTAAGAAATTTCCCAAGGGACATTTCCCAAGCAGACAAATTTATAAGAAAAGAACGCTTTTGTCTTTTCTCCTGTACAATTATGCCACAGAAAACAACTCACTTAACAAAAGAAAGATGTCAAGCTTCACTCACTTCATACACTATCACACATACGCTCCTAAGAGAAAACAGCCCCTTCCGCTTCAACTGGCTTCTTTAAAGAAGTCTCAAATTAATCATTAAGTCATCTCTGAATTGCTTATGTTATAATGTTTTAGGAACTGGAATGAGAAGCACTCTCTGGCCCAGGAACGTATCACACTGGGTAGGGGGAGGCTCTCAGGCAATTTAAATAGTTGAGAATCATGATAATGAGCCTGTTTCAATTTAACACATATAACCTATTGGACTGAAATGGTCATTTCTGTTTTTTGTTTGGTTTTCTTTCTTTCTTTCTTTTTTTAGATTTCAGCTTCAAAACCATGTTCACTACTAAGGCAGAGTAACAAAGTCAGACTGAACATTACATACTGTGCAGAGGGCAGGGTGCCAGTGCCAAAGACCCAAGTTCAAGCTCAGGCTGCAACACTTGACACCGCCCAGGCCTCTGTACAAACGTCCAAGGTCTGCTTCCTCACTCTGAAAATGACAAAAAGCCCCTAACTTCAGGTTTGTAGACACAACCCATGAGATCCACGGGCAGGTCGACTATGAGCACAGACATGTGACTGAAAGGGAGGTGCTCCTCGTCCCTCTCCTGGTCCATACATGAAGGCGGAAAGAGGAGGGGGCTGGCGCCAGCAGCCCTATCTCAGGGCTCATTCTCATCATTGCTACCTCGGCAAACCACAACTCTATTTGTGAACCAAGTAGATGGAGTCCAGGGCAGAGAACTAAGACTGACACAGGGAATTTGGGTTTCCCAGAGGACATTGGCGATGCCAAGACATCCTGAGCAAACAGCACAATCTTGACGACACTGTCTCTTACGCAGAGGGGTTAAGCTGGTTCACAATGTACAGACTGTTTGTACTGAATGTTGACTTCAGCCGCCTTAGTTACTAAGAAAAAGGATCCACAAGTCACTCACTCAGAAATACCAGAAACTAAATAAATGGCTAATGTTCTATGTTATTTAATTACCCCAGGGAATGGGGGGAGGCAGTTTTAAAAAGGGGTAGAAAGCAGCTTTATTCACATGATGGGCATCTAATGAGAGATCAATGAGCAACCAATGAGCCCCTTATTTGGGGGAAAATTAACGTAACTTTGGATTGCAGAAAACCGTAGTTCAGTACCTGTCTCATGTCTCAAGACCGTTCTCCAAATACACATGCTGAACTATAATCAACTTTCTGTCAAATAAATGGGCCATCTCCAATTCAGCCCCAGTACATACAGAGCCAGGCAGGATGAGGTTTCCAGATGTCTCTCCATGGTCCAAAGATTTGCCAATGAAGCTAGGCTTCTTCTCAGGATAATGTTCAGGGTCACCAGTAGGTTAGGGGTAATTCAGACCTCCCCACCTGGCTAGTTTCTAGAAAAGATTGTCTTCTTTTTTGCTCGTTTGTTCTGGGACCTCACAGATGAGAGTTCTACTAGCATTTCCATATGAACTCATCCCCAGGAGTTTTCTATATTCCTGAAATGACTGTTCCTTTCCAGGGAGAACAGGAGAGAACACTTCATTACAGCCATGCCTGCTGACCTCAGGGCTGTGATGTTCACTGAGGAGCAAGGAGAGACCATGAATCAAGCTGCTACCAGACATTTTCTATTCGCTTATTTACAAACTCCCACCACCCTCAGAGGTGAGCACTGTGGTCCTCACTTGATGGATAAGTGAGGGCCAGACAGACTCACAGCTGCCCGCAGGTCCCTCAGCGGACAGAGAAAGCCAGGATCCCACTGCTACCCTGCTGCAGGGAGATGGGCAGCCTGCAGGCACCAAATCCCCCAGCAATCCCACTTGATGGATGTTCCACAACAAAATGCTCACTTTGCTAAAATAAAGGCAGACCCCCAAAGAGTAAAATTAGGGCACTAACGTCCGTCTGGAGTATTTCTGGTGATAAGCGGATGGGCCAAAATCTTGATCTCACCTGGACAAAATCTTTACCCAACACAAAGATGTGACAGTTAATCCTGAGTCATACAAACAAGACACACTTGTCCATGGGAGGCTGTTGGGTATGCCAAAAACAAAGATTAAAACTAAAAGAAGAACGTGCATTGTATGTTACTTATTTTATCCTAATTATAAATACTAGTTATAATTTTGCAGGTATAGAAAGTTATACAGAAAAGACTGCCTGTATTCTGAATACAACAATATTCTCTATTAACAGTCTGATACATTCTCCTTATCTTACTGTTATGTCTGTGACCTTCTCTAATACCAAACTAGGCTATCACCAACAATTCTGCATCCTTTTTTACAACATTAGGATAGAAGTATTTCCCCGTGCCATTAGTCTTTTAACACCATAAGGAAGAGAGTGCTACAGTCTGTCAAAAGGATGCATAGTCATTTAGAGATTCTCCCATTTCATTAGGACTGCTGATAGTTTTTTGGCTGGCATAATTAACGCTGTGATGAACTCCCTTGTTATACGTTTAGGCTAGCATTTCCAGCAAAAGAAGGGAATGTCAGGTCCTTCTTTTGAATGAGCAGGGTCTGAGGATATGTGGGTGGCACATAGATTACAGTCTGGCCTAGGACCAAGCCCACAAGGTCTCAAAGGACAGAAGTCTGCCTTGTGTCAACAATGTAATGAGACATGCACAGAGAAAGAAAGCAGTCTGATGTCCCATGCCCCACCACGTGGCTCGGCTACTGACCAGAAGGTGGAACAGACTAGGAAAACCATCACATGAGAGATGGGTGAAGAGACTGAGGCTCGCCTAACAAAGGACTAATGAAGACAACTTCATTCCGGCATGGGAGAAACAGGGGTACTGAGAGGCAGTGGTCCACAGGGAGTCTTGTCCCAGCACAGGTGAGATAACCACAGACCGTGGATGTGAGACTAGGCATTTGCTCCCATTTGATGGCCTTAAGGTGAGTCCAGTGGCAAGGCACCAGACTGTCCAGTATCTGACTGGCAAGTGTCAGGGCCCAAACTTTCTACTGCAAGATCCTAAATACAGAAGTAGTCAGATTGATTGCTTTTTTCCTGCCTTACAGTCAAATTATATAGAACGCCCAGAACTTGTGGCTTTAATAAGAAGTTCCCTAAGACAAGTAAAATCAGACTTGAGTTGCCCATACATTTTCAGGAGGGGTGTCTGAAAGCAGCAGACCACACCCTCTAGTCACACACACAACACAGTTCTAACAAGAGATACTGCAGTTAGTACCCGAAGAAAGTAGACTGGATTACAGCTACCTCTCTTCCCAACATTAAAGTCCTTTATCTCATACAGAATAAAAATATAAGGGGGTGGAAGAGGTGATTCTGAAATTTCAGTTATCTTTGTAGACAGAGCCAATCATACTATGACCTCAATGTTCCTGTCTCCCCCACAAATTCCTACGTTGAAACCTAGCCCTCAAGGTGATGGTATTAGGAGACAGGATGGAATGGGATGGGATCAGCGCTTTCATAAAAGAGACCTCAGAGAAACACTCTTGCTCTTGAGGGAACACTGGTCTATGAACTAGAAAGTGTGGCCCTCACGGCACACCGAGTCTGCCTTGGTCTCGGGTTTCTTGGTCTCCACAACTGTGAGAAATACGTATCTGTTGTTTAAAAGCCACCTAGTGTACAGTGCTCTGTTACAGCAGCCTTACATGGACTGAGATAAATATCAATCAAAAATACTTAAAGGAAGATACGGATCTCTAATGCCACTGATGGAGAAGCCCCATTCTTCTATTTCACAACTAAAAACACTGGACAGAACACAAGAAGCAACAGGAAACTGAGAAGGGGAAAGCAGGTGGGCTGGGGAGCTCAGGACTCGAGGGATGACGGGCGGTGAGTTTTCTGGTTTTCTTGTCTTCCATACATCCAGGACAGAGCACTGTAAAAGCCTCCAACTGGGAATCTCCAGCAGGCACAGAGAGAAAAAACTGCAAAGACAGCCTGTTCCTCCTAACCAAGGATAGGGAGAGGGAACCTAACAACAGAAACCAATGACAATGTTCTACTCCAGCCAAACAGCCACAGGAAAGACCTCAACACCCCGGCATGGCCCCAGTTTCAGCATGGCAGAGTGGGAGCTGATGTTCCAGTCTAGCGGAAGGAGGAGCTGATTCCACCAGCAGATAAGGTCGGCAGGCCACTCTCCCAGCCCCTCCCCGGCAGAAGCAGGCTGAGGCCGTGCTACCGACCTGCCTGAGCAGTGTCTGTGGGACTGCATGGGCAACGGTCTAACATTCCTTCCCTACAGAAGCAGTCGATGCTCAAACTTCCTTTTCAGGGCAGCATTAGTGGGGAGTAGCAGTGAGTCAAGCCTGCACTCCCACAAGTAGCAAGGAGAAGGTATAAGGTGGGGTGAGCTGAACTACTCATCACAGCACACCATACCACGAGCAAGGCAGTACAGGGCTCAGGGGCCCAATGGCTCTCCCTACCCCAGCCTTGAGTGTCAGTGGGCACCCAGTGGGTCCTGAGTCTCTGCCCCACCTGGCATTAAGGAAAATGAAGGAAAACTCCCCCACCTAACATCAAAGAGGGAGAACCAGGGGGCAGGAGACAGCATGCTGCCACCCCTTCCCTGGTATCGAGGGGGAGGAGAAGCTGAGTTTTCCCCTCTATCCTGCAGAAACAAGGAGGTGTGACGTGGCCCTACATTGTTTCTCCCTTCCAGGTATCAGCAGAGGCCAGGGAAGCTGAGCCCACATCCCAACTCAGACACCGTGAGCACAGTGAAGCAGTGCGCTGGGTGCCTCACTTTTGCAGGCATGGTATCATCTAGGCTGAACTTCCACTCACCTAGCAGGAGCAGGCAGAAATCTTAGAACTGAAAAAATACAATTAAACATAGTTTTAAAAACTCACTAGATGGGATTGATAAGAGAGTGGAAATGACAGAGGATAGAATCAGTGAGTACGAAACCAGATAAACAGAATTTATTCAATCTAGAGAGAAAATAAGACTGGGGGAAAAATGAACAGTTTCAAGGAAGAGCACAAAAGTACTAACAGTCTTATCATCAAAGTTCCAAAAGAGAGAGAGAGAGAGAGAGGAAGGGATTGGGAAAGTCTTCAAAGACAAAATGGCTAAAAACTCCCCAAACTTAGCACAAAACATGAAACTACAGATTCAAGAAGCAAACCCCCACGAGATAAACCCAAAGAAATCTAAGGTGAGACAAGTCATAATTAAATTTCTGAAAGCTAATGAAGAAAAAATCTTGAAAGCAGCCACACAGAAATGAGACACAACCGATTTGAGAACCCCAATTAAAATGACAGCAGATTTCTCATCTGAAACCACCGAGGCCAGAAAGAAGGGTATGTTTGTCGTGTACTTGAAGAAACTGTCAACAAGAATTCTGTCATGAGTGAAGATATCCTTTAGGAATGAAGGGAAAATAACGACATTCTCGGGAGGAGAGCTAAGAGGATCTGTTGCTAACAGACCTATCACTGGAGAATGACCAAGGATGCTCTCTAAACAGAAAGGAATAGAAGAAAACTCAGAACTTCAGAGAGGGAAAAACACTGGGATGGGAAAAAACAGGAGTAAATATATCTTACTTCTTAACAGTTTTCCTAAATCATATTTCATGGCTAAAGCAAAAATTATAACGCCAACATATACCGAGGAAATACTTAAGACAATTATACTTGAAAAGTACGGCAGGTAAAAGAACCTAAAGTAGGTAAAAGCTTCTACATTGCAGCTGAAGTCACAAAGAATTGTTTCCACTAAAACTGGCAGATTTTAAATACATAACACATATATCATAATAGCTAGAACAACCACCAAGAAAACAATACAAAGCAATATATTAAAAACCACTAAAAATAAATGAAAATGGAATCCTAAGAAATGTTCAAATAACCCAAAGGTTTAAAAAAAGAGAAACAAGAAACAGAAAACAATAAAATGGGACACTTCCATAATTACCTTAAATGTAAATGGTCTAAATACACCACTTAAAGGACAGATTTGGCAGAGTAGATGAAACAACTTTATCTTAAAGATAGGTTAAACACAAAAAATTTACTCCCAAAACAATATATGTAGGAAGTGAAAAAATAGAAAACCTTACGCCATACAAACATTAATATATTAAATTTTTAAAAGATAGATATGGCTACATTAATATCCCATAAAGTGGGTGGTGCTTGTGGCTCAAGGAGTAGGGCGCCAGCCCCATATACTGAAGGTGGTGGGTTCAAACCCAGCCCTGGCCAAAAACTGCAAATATATAAATAAAATAAAATAATCCAATAAAGTGGACTTTACAGCAGCGATAAAAGGATTAAGTCAATAAGCAGACATGATTCTAAATGTGTAAACAGCAAACATCAGCACCTCAAAATACATGAAGCAAAATCTGACAGAGCTAAAAGGAGAAATGGACAAATTCACCATGATAGCTGGAGACTTTATCACCACACTCTCAGCAATTGACAGAACTCAAGGACAGAAAAATCAGCAAGAAGGTAAAAGTGAAAAACACAATCAACCAATAAGATCCGAATGATGTCTCCGTAATGAACACTCTACCCAACAGCTACAGAATACAGATTTTTTTAACAAGTACCCATGGATAAAATAGGTCATATCCCGAGCTATAAAACAAACCTCAACAAATTTAAAATAACTAAAATCACATGGAGTATGTGACCATAATAGAGTATTTGACCATAACAGAATCAAACAAGAAAATAGTAACAGACACAGCACAGGGCAACCTCCACACACTTAGAAATTAAAAAAGCACACTAATATATAACCTAGGGTCAAAGAGGACATCGCAAAGAAAACTAAAACAAAAAAGAACTCAATGAAAACAAAAAAAGTACAACACACCAAAACATGTGAGATGTAGCTAAAGCAACGGTAAAAAAGTAATACGTAGCAATAAATAGTTACATTAGAAAAGAAAGGTCTTAAAACACTATTCCAAGTTCCTATCTCAAAAAACGAGGAAAGAACCTAATAAACACAAAGCAAGCAGAAGAAATAACAAATAAAACTGAAAACAGAAAAACAGAAAAAAAAAAAAAAATCATCGGGACAAAAAACTTTAAAGAAAAAAAATCAATAAAACACCAAGACAAAAAAGATAGAAATTACCATTACCAGAAATAAAGCAGGATAATAAGGGAGTATTATGAACTCTTTTCATACTCATAAATTCAACCATCTACCAAAATTCAACCAGGATGAAATAAACAATTGAACAGTCCTACAAACACTAAAAAATAATTGTAATCTAAAAACACCCAAAAAAGAAATCTCAAATCTCCCAGGTTGGATCTCTTCTAGAAAACAGAAAAGAGAACCCTTCTTAACTTACTGTTAAGACTCTGATATAAAAACCAGGCAGTCCTAAAAGAAAATGACAGATACCTTTCAAGAACTTTGAGGGAAATACTCACAACAAAATATTAACAAAAGCAATGCAGTAGTGTTTGAAAAGAATTATACATCCCGCCCAAGTAGGATTTACTCCAGGTAGTTTTAACATTGCATCAACAAGCTAACCTAAGTAAAATCGTGATCGTATCAAGTGATGCATAATCAGCATTTTATAAAATCTGACACTCATTCTGTTTATGATAAAAACTCAACATGTTTTTCATGTACTGAATAAAGGTAAAAGTTCCCAGTGAGTTTAAGAAGTATCTATAAAATATGTATGGTTAACATTATCTGTAATGAATGGTTAAAGTCAGAAAGCTAACCAACCCTAAGCTGGGAACAAGGATGTCTGCTCTCATCACTTTTCATCAACATTAATTACTAGACATTCTAGCAGGTGCAAGAGGGCAAGAAAAAATATATATAAATAGATTGGAAAGAAAGAAATAAAATTGTCCCTATCTGCAGATTACACAACTATATACTCTCCCAAGAAATCTACAATCACTGAGTTTAGCAAGGCTACAGGATATAAGATCTACACACAAAAAACTATTGTATTTCTATACACTACAAGTAACCATGTGGAACTGAAAGTAAAAATACAGTACCATCAATATTCCCTGAGTACCAACTATGCCAGGGCCCTACCAGAACCTGCCAATAGCCCAATGGCTTTCAAACAGGTGAATGGTTAAGCAAATTGTGGTGAATCCACACTATGGAAGGATACTACTCAGCAACCAAAAACTATTGATAGAAACATCTCAGATGGTTCTCAAGGGAATTATGCTGCGTGAAAAAAGCCACTCTCAAAAGGCTACACGTGGTATGATTCTATTTATATAGCATACTTGAAATGACCAAAGTACAAGTGCAAAGATCAGACTAGCAGTTACAAAAAAGGAAGGGAGGTGACTGGCTACTAACAGGTATCATGAGAAATGCTTGTGATGGAGCTGCTCTGTATGCTGGGATGGTGGCCACACGAATCTAGACATTTAATAAAACTGCACAGAAGTAAACACACACAGAACACAGTGCAGATAAAATCTGAATAAGGTAGATGGATTCTATCAAAGTCATTTGTTGGCTCTGACCGTGTACTACCATTACACAAGATGTTACCCTTGTGGGAAACGTAGCAAAGGGTGTCTGGGATCTTTTTGTATCATTTCTTACAAATGCATGCAGATTTATAATTATCTGAAAACAAAATGTTTTCTAAAAAGATATAAAACTGCAAACAAGACAACTAATAATTGCTAACAGACAATATCCTCTAGGAATGAAAGACATTGTTACTAAATAATTACTAAATACTGTTTGGAACTAGTGAAGAAAAATAGCTTTCTCTTTGGTCACTTGCTATTCCCATTCAGGAGCTACAAACTGTCCTTTTTTTCTCCAAATAAGAGACTGTAAGGCTTGAGGACCAGGAGCTGGGCCCTTAGCAGAGGCAACTCTATTGGAAGGCTCCAGGCAGCCGAGCACTGAGGAACGGAGCCCCTCCACTATTGGCTTCTCCAACCCCAGAAAGGCACGGACTTTAAAGAGGTAAAAGAAAACTCCCTATCTGCCTGGAAAATGTAGCTGCTTACAAAGTTCATTCAATGTTTAAGATGTTTATAAGATTAGGTTAATCACCTTCACTCTCTTAAGTCAAAAAAATCTAGCCAAGTAGTTAAGTTCCATGGAAAAGGTGGCCCTGAGTGGGAAGAATAAGGTCTTGCTTGCTGAAGCATCACTACACATTCCAGCTCCTCCATCTGCAAGGCAAACCTGTCCAGGAAAGATGAACACAAGCCACAGACCTAATTTTACATTTTAACATTGCATCAACAAATAGCAAAAAGAAACAGGTAAAATTAATACCATAAATATCGTTTATTTAGTAGCCAACAAATATATGAAAGATGCTCATTATCAGATAAATACAAATCAAACCTACAATGAGATATGATCTCACCTCCATTTGGATGGCTACTTCAAAAAACAGAAAAAACAAACAAACAAAACAAACAAAAACAAAACAAAAAAAAACAAAACAAACAAAAAAAACACCAAAGAAAACAGAAAGTACCAAGTGTCAGCGACACTTAACATGGAGTAACTGGAACCCTCATGCACTTGTTAGTGAGAATGCGAAATGGTGCAACCGGTATAAAAACAGCAACAGTGGTTCTTCAAAAAATTAAAAATAAAATTACCGTGTGATTCAGCAACTCCACTTCTGAATATATACCCAAAATAATTCAAGGCTAAAACTCTTAACAGATATTTAGATACCTATGTTCATACTACTACTCACAACAGCCAACAGGGAGAAGCAACCCAAGTATCCATTAATGGAGAAATGGATGAACAAAACATATTATGTACATACACTGGAACATCATTCAGTCTTTAAAAGGAACAAAATTCTGATATGCTACAAGATAAAATGAACCTTGAGGACATTATGCAAAGTGAAATAAGCCAGTCACCAAGAGACAAACAGTGTATGATTCTACTTATAGAAGGTACCTGAAGTGGTCCAACTGAGAGACAGAAGAACGGTGCTTGTCAGGTGCTGGGGGAAGGGGCAAGTAGGGAGCGGTTTAATGGTACAGTTTCAGCCTATAAGATGAAAAGGTTCTAGAGACTGGCTGTGTAACAATGAGGATGCATTCAACACTACTAAACTGCAAACTGAGAAACCAATGGTGAAGGTGGTTTTCTGCTTTTCTTTTTTTTTTACTGCAATTAAAAAAACTCGTATTTAACCCATATATGCAAAACATCACTTCAATATGCAATTCATATGAAAATGACTGAGACATCTTACATTCTTTTTTGTATATTAAATCCTCAAAATTTACCAAGAGCTGACACTAAGCAAATTTCAATTTGGTCTAGTCTCACATTAAGTGCTAGACACACAGGTGGCTTCCCTATTGGCCAGCAGTGTTGAGTTAGACCTTCCTTGCTACCCCTATGTGACAGGCTTTACAGCTGGACCTAGGGGATTAATATTAAGAGGGGCAGAGGGCAGGGTCTTTACTTGCTACCTGCCTTATTTGTCCTCAGAATCTGTTCCTTTCAAAGCCTACTAGGCAGAGCTGGACTGACTTTCTACATTTCCGGGGCTCCTTCCCTTTGTCAGGCACCCCCTCTAAAAAGGGGGTTGGACAATTATAAGAGAAGGACCTACAAGACTCCAGGGGGCAGAGACAAGAAAGCAAGTAACTGAATTCAGATGTGTCAGGAAACAAATAAAAAGATTAAGGCATTTATAACATGACATGAGAGAGATATTAACAAGCATGCAACTATATCCTGGACATTCTCAACACTTATTTTCAACTGCCCTGATTATACTTCAGAATAAGACTTTGTACTGGATTTAATAAACAATTTGCATTAAAAACACCCAAAAAGGCACTTGGTAAACCAACACATGTGGGTGATTCTGATTAAAAGAATCAGTTATTCACAGACAAAGAGATCACTTGTCAAGTTAATCAATCTTACCCAGAGTGTAAGGAGAGCAAAATTGAAGAAAAGTATAAAACTCTATCTCCTCTGAAATAAATATATTGTCCTTTAAACATGTCTTCAGAGAAATCAGAGACATGAAGGAAAACATGAAGACATTTCTAGTTCAAAAACCTAATTGCTATGCATCCCACATAAAACCTTACTTTCTCATTAAAACAAAGATGCAAGAATAAAACTTTAAGACACACTGTTCTCTACCTCAAGTTGCTGAGCAGAAAACTATTTTGTGGTTGAAGCAGCCTCTAGCTAAGGAGAACTTCTTTATAACCCTCACATTTGTGTTCTACTGGTTCAAAGCAATCATAAAGACTTCTTTGTGAAAAACGTATTTTGCAATACATTATCAAAAGCTTCATTGAAGATCTTAATGTATATGGTTGAGTAAGGAATACTAAAAATGGCTATCAAAATAAGAGAACCACTTATCAATTCAGCATATTTTAGGGGCCTCCAGGCACTGAGCTAAGATTCTGAGAATGGGCAGAAAAAAATGTATAGACTACAAAAGTTGTAATTTTTGTGCTTCAAGTTAATAAACTTACATCTTACTAAGCTCTTTTCTCTCTCCGCTAATTCTCCCCTCCACTGAATCCAAGTCATCCTCTACCAAAACAAATCTCCCAAGAACTTATTAACACTGAAAACTTACCTTGGTACACTAACTTCAAACAAAGTCCTTACAATTTCTCATTTAATCCCATGCATTAAACTCTAAGTTATCATACCAATCTTATTAAATGTAGTTAATACTATAAAATTACACATCGGCAATCCATTACTGTACTGCATAGGTATAACCATTAACTTCACTTAATAATTTAATTGTGATCTTCAAAGCTCTACATCTGTTACCTCAAGTAACAGTGCATATTGTATAATTAGCTTGTTAAATAGTATTTGTCACCAAGAAAAACACTCATGCCTGTATTTACATTAAGAAATATACTAACTCACTAACTATTCCTAGTTACTAAAGAAAGAGAAACTATTTTCATGCATTAAAACACCACTTGATTTCGATATGTCTGTAGTGAAAAACTAACAACTTTTAGAGGGTCCTACACAGATTTTTAAGCATGCATACCATAAACCACCATATTTAGTGTAAGCAAGAATGCTGTAGGTTCGTAGCTATGCAGGAACATTTTCATGGTTAGAAGAATAGTTAGAGGCATCAACAACTTTTATAGCTGAAATGAGTTGAAAAAGCAGTAGTAACAGCAATGAGATTCTAGTTAAGGGAAGTTATCTCCCAAAATTTGGCAAGAAATGAGTAGCCAACACATGTAGCTGTTGGTATTTTTGCCACTTTTGCCTACCATTTCTCCGGTGTGCCCAACCTCTGACAAGTGACCATCCCTCTGAGGTTCTTTCCAATTCTGTAACATGGGGACAGGCCTGCTCATTTTATCTTACTGAGGATTACAAAGACAGAGCTGTATAGTACTTACAAATGCAAGGTCTGCCAGTGTGTTCCAGAATTCAAGTATCTGGTCTGATGACTTTTAGCCTTTTGGCAAGACAAGTGTGACCTAAATTTTAATAGTTTATATTGTGCTTCCTAATCAACAACACTACCAACTTACTTATCTCATTTATTTAAGGCAGGCTAGTCTGGACAAATGGTTACAAGTGATTGTAGTGAACACTGATCCAGACATGAACCTTTTCCATTAGTAGGGAACAGCCAGTTAAAGCAACACAGACCTACATTAACAGAATTATGAAAAAAGTCACATGTGGGAGTCTCAAGTGTCAAATCAAACCTGTAGATGTTTGTTTGGCTTGTACAATGTTTTCAAAAATATAAATTAGTAGCCAATGTTGAAACAGGGTTTTTGGCATCAAAATCTGCATTCCTAGATTATCTTGCAATATAGGAAAACCTGCCACCTTGAGACAACAGGCCCTCACAGTCACAATTAGGGGCAGCCATAAAGTAGAAGGGGTAAATGCTCTTCAGCTTGCTACAACTCCCACCAACTACTTAATGTCTGTCACTCTTGGTTCAGACCCCAAAACTGCCTTTAATCCTTGACATACAAATCTACAATCTAATCTCCTAAATACTATGTCCAAATCTTCTGAGCAATAAACCCAAAGAGAAATTTAAGCAGAAAACAAACTATTTTCATGGTTCTATGTTGGTACTGCTTATACGAACTAGCTCATTTTTTGAAAATGATTAATTTGTCTCATCTCTTTCTTCATTATTTTGGTTACATTACTAAGGTATCTTCTGTAACTGACCAGATTCCTTTTAAGCAAAATGGCATTAATATGTAAAGCCTAGTGGTTAAAACAACACACTGCAGGTATCATGTTGTTGTTAGTGAAGGCAGCTGAGATTCAAGCTCTACCTACCTAAAAGCTAATGTTTGGATCTCTATTCATGCTGCCACAAAGACTTAATAACATTTTACAAAAGTGGTAATTTGATGCTACATTTGACACATTCTCCATTTCCAACAAATAATGTGATAAATCAGTTATGAGATTCTAAAAGGGGGCTTTCAGTACTATACACAGTTTTTAAACAGATATTCAAATAACCACATGTCAACTGCCTCTTACCCGGGTATTGCTTACCCATTGCACTGAGATAATGGTTGAAGGCCTGGCAAGGAGGACTTGGGGTTTGTGTTGATTTGTCACAACTCATGGGTGCTGGGCTCCTGTCTGTGTCAAAAGAGAAATACCCACTGGAGGATCGAGACAGCAGGGAGGATCTTCTTACAAAGATGAAAAGCGGGGATCTGGTAGCAAAAGGGCCAGGGCTGGCCGGTGGGGCCAGTGGGCCCTGAGGGCTGCCTTGGGGGCAGCGGTCCCCTTCGCCTTCCGAACTGCCTTCGGGATTACCTTGGGGCTCTGTGTGTAGAGAGGTAGGGGTCCCAGGCCTTAGCTGGGGAAGTCTCTCTGCAGGTTGCAATTGTCCACCTTCTCGGTTACACTCAGAACCTACATCTGAAGGTTGCTTTGCCATTTGGTCTTTTTTTCTGCAAGAAAAATAAAAAGAAAAACTATTATCTTACGCAAAACAATCACAAAGAATAAATAAAATTAGCTACCTTTCACCCTGTCCTCTATTAAAAATTCTTAGAAGAGTTAATCTCAAATACTTGTATTTGCTACCTTGTATACTTCCCTGACACGCTCCCAAATAAGAGTGAAAATGCAGCTAAAACAACAATGCTATGATTATCTTTTTTGGTCAGGACACCGCCAAACAAAACACAACAATGTCAACTGCTTGTGGAACTGGTGCTTTTACACACACACACACACACACACACACACGTGCGCTCGCGCGAGCTGTAAGAGAAGCAGCTTGCTTGAAGTCTTTTCACATGTGTTCTTTGCTCAGAACCGACTAGAATAAGTTAAAAACTCCCAGTGGGCTCTGTTTTCCCGGGATCAGATACCGCGCTGGAGCACAGGAGGGGGGGCAGATGCAGCGATTGCAGGCGGCTGGCCGCGTTCCCCGCTCCGGCCCCATTGTTTGCCGAAAATGCTGAGGGCAGCAAGTCTGGGGAAGGTTTTGGCAGCGGCCGTCAGTCGTAGTAAGTGCGTCACAATAGAGTTTGTAACTCAGAGCTCCGCTCAGCCTGGCTCAGGCGTTCTGCGCCCGTGCTCCCTCCCGCTCCGGGCCCGCGTGTAGTACCGAACCGGATGGAACTTCTCCAAGGTGCAAGCGTACTGTAGGTGAACACCTCCAAATGAAGGACCCCCGAGGCCGTGCCCGGGCACCTACTATAAGTTCACAACTAGTTCTACACTCTAGGCGACACTGGCGCTCGCCAACTTCACCCCAAAGACCCTCCCTTCAGAAGGCAAGGTCGCCGAAACTCACATCCGCCCCTTCCCCGCGGAGCGCGAAGTCCAGGCCCGGGTCCTGCGGCGTCCGGATCGCCACCGTCGCCGACCCGGCGGCCCCTGAACGTCTCCACAAAGGTAACGCGGGAAACAAAGCCCAGGACTCGGGTTCAGAGTCCCCGGGTCAGCGCAGAACACGCGCCTTCCCGCCCGACGGCCGTGCTCCGCCGGGCAGCCGAGGGCTCCGCGCGCCGCGCTTCTGGCCCGCGCTAACCCGGCCGCCGCCGCCGCCGCCGCCGGGAACATCCTCCGCCTCCTCCCGCTCCTCCCCTCGCGCTCAACGCCCGCCGCCGCCGGCACTGCAGACCTCCCCGCGCCGAGGGCGCCGGGTGCCCGCGCTCGCAATTGGCTCGAGCGCGATCTCTCCAAGTCCCAGCCAATCCGCAGCGGTGGTGTGGGCGGCGCCTACGGGTCAGGCTGTCAAAAGCAAGGCGATTGTTGACAAACTCGCCTAGAGCGCTTCTCTGGCTACCCAGGCGGCGGCGGCGGCGGCGGCAACCACCGCAGAGGCTTTGGGGGCCGGGCTACCAGGCCCCGTCCCTGTGCTCCATCGGGACCCCGCGCAAGCCTTAGCAGCTCCCGCTGGGCCGGGCAGCCAGTCACTGGAGACAAAGCAGGATCTGCAGGCAGGCTGGTCTTCTGTCTGGCCAACAGGAATGCGACCCCCACGGCCGTCCCGGGCCCAGCTGCCGCATTTATCCTTCTCCAACAACTTCCTCCTTCTTTCTCCCCGTGCGCTGCCAACGCGCACCAAATCTATGCAGCCAATCCCGGGCACAGACTCGCACACCGCTACAACAGCAGACTCCGAGCAAATCCACACCCCTAGCCTCGGTATCTGTCCGTCACTAGCGCCAATCCTGGGGTAACAAGTCCCAGTGGGCACAGCGCCGCCAGCCTATACAGCAAATGGGGCCCCGTGCTCTCGGGCACGTTCAAGCCATTAAGACAGCCCGGCTTCACCGACTGAGCTGCTGGCCACAGCTTGTTCCCTGCATGATCCCGGTGGTCAGGAGAGGACCTAGGTCTCTCGCTGTCTGTGGACTGTGTAGCTGGCAATGTCTGCAGAAAGCCCGCAGACCAAGCAGAGCCCCCAGCCACGTCCGAGAGTGCGAATGCAGCAGCGGCCCCGAAACCTCGGCCTAAATGAGTAAAATGAAAAGCCCAGTCTCGTGAGTTAAACCACCACTGCAGTTCCTCAAACCCTGCGCAACAAGCCCGTGCACCCAAGGAGAGCCCAGACACGAAAACTACTCGCACCGCGCGGCCGCTGCTCCGGGTAGCTGGGGTAGGCGACGCGACTTCCAGGCTGGGCGGTGAGCCCTGTACCGTGGACTGCCGCCGGCGCAGAAAGTACGCGCTGCCTCTTCCAGCCCGACCCGCGCCCACCACGCCCGCGCGCTGCATCCCGGCCCAAGACGTATTTAGGCCAAGAGCCGTCAGTTTCTGTGCCAACGACCCTTCCGCAAAGTTGACCTCCCCGGGAGGCAACCTGACCAACTCGGAAAGCCACCTCCCGCCCAGCGGCAAGCGGGACCAATACGATGGTCTCCGCTCGCCTCCGCTCGCACGTGCGCGGGAAGCGGGCAGTAGGTGGAGCCTTTCGCGCTCCTGTGCCTACTTCCATCCGTCCCTGGCCCGCTCCCCGGTATTCGGAGGTATTTACCTTGCGTTTCTCAGTCCGAGAATCAGAGTCAGACATTGGGGGCACGAGGGCCAGGGGAAGGGCGCCGAGGCGGTGGCGGCGGGAGCGAGGCAAACCCAACAGCCCGAGACGGTGCTGATTTGCTGTGTGGCAGGGCTTGCAAGGTGCTGCAAGAATGCGGCGGTGGCCCGGCGTTAAGACAAGCTCGGATCCCGGAGGCTGCGCGGAACGAAGTGAAACCTGCGCGGCCCTAGAGCCTTGCTCAGGCTGGCGGCCCCGCACCAGCGCCCAATCACAACAGGCCCCGCCCCTAACAGGTCCCGCCCCGGCGCGCGGGCCGGCAAGCCCCGCCCCCGCGGCGCCGCGGCCGCTGGAGCCTGCAGGCTCAGACAGGTAAAGGCGCTGGGGCTGGCTAGGCTTTCAGCCGCGCGCGCCTGCGGACCCTGGCGTGTTTACCCGGCAAGTGACTCGGCCTGCGGACGGCTGTGTGCCTGCCCATCCCCCACCCCGAAGTGTGCCCTCGCCTCTCCCAGCCCGGTGGCGGCCGCCGCCTGTACGAACGGAGGGGGCGCTCGGGACACATTCTAAGGCCGGTTGGCCGCGGTGGCGGTGGAGAGCCTCAGGAGGCGCCCCGGCGTCCTTACTGCGCTTGGAGAGAGAGTCTCACCACCAGCCTGGGCAGGAGCGAGGACCGGGTTGGTCCACGAGAAGGCGCAGGTGTGAGGTCTTTGAGTGTCTCCTCACTCCGAGGGTTCGTGGCTCCGGACTCTTGGGCACCCTCTTCTGCCACCTCCTCGGGGGCTCTCCATTTTTTATCTCGCCCCAGTCGGCCTGAGACACAGAGCCCGTGAGACACAGACGGGAGGCGGGGGGTGTCGAGAAAAGAGCAGCGAGCTGTCCCGGGTGAGGGGCGGGATGCGGGTGGATGTAGAGCAGGTATAATAGGGAAATAAAGAACTAAAAAAAAAAAAAATCCTTTCAGAAAAAAAAAGAAAAGGCTGTGCCTAGGCTCAGTTGGGACCCTCGAGATTTGCTGGGCTCGCTGAGGCTAGTGAAGGCGGAGCCGCTGAGTTCGGGCTGCCGGGTGGGGGTGGGGGGCGCGATACCTGCCCCCTCTGCACTGGCGACCTCATCTCTCATCTCCGAGAGTACACTCCACGTCTCACTCCAGTCCACTTCGGAGCTGCACCCCTCTACCCGACCTCTCTACGTTGGCCAGCGGCCTCCGCCTCTCCTGCACGCTGCCTCTGCACTTTTATGTCCCAGCCCCAGACTTGAGCACGACCTCGGCGGGGGTATAGGAGATTGGGGCAGAAAAATGTAACATCCTGCAGGGGAGATCAGGCTAGATGGATTAGGGAAACTCAATTTAGACCGCACCCTGGCCGGCCGTTGAAGAGACGGAAGGGGATTCGGCGTGGAGGAGCAAGTGAAGAGACGTCTCCTCGTTGGGCCCGTGGGTCAGTCTTTATGTTCATAAGCAGATCTATAGCGTCAGCGTGACACAGCCCCAGGTCCGAGTCTTCTCAGGGCATTCTCAGACGAGTCCTGAACAAGGTAAAGAAGGCCGCGGGTTCCCGGGGCTAGACGACGCGCGTGGAGTCCCACCCAGTTATTTCGCTGCAAGAGGGAAAGGGCCTGGGCGGGAACGCAGCTAAGTAGATTCGGAGGCCGGAGGTCTGGCCTGACGGCTGCTCGGAGCTCCAGCTCCAGATCTTCGGTGGCGGCCGCGGGCGGACTCCACTCCTTGGCTGCCCTGAGTCGCGTCGCGGAAAAGGAGCGCGACCTGCTGCGCTCGCTGGCTGAGAGCCCCAAGAAGCCCACCGCGCGCGCGAGTGCTCCTCTGGGTCTGGCAACGCAGCTAGGGACCGGAAAAAGACCGCGTAGAAGAAAGCCCTGTTGTTTGTTCCTGTGCAGCCCCGCCGCCCCCGCGTCGCTCGCTCCCACGACCCTGTAAGCTCTTTAAAAAACAAAGGCGTCGGGGAAAAGCAATTGGCTAAACGCTCAGATTTGGGGTGCAAAAAGGAAGCCAGCTCGAAATTGGTAGTTCTTATGTCCCTCGCGACCTAGGCTGTGCTAAGGAGGTTCGACCAGGCATGGGATGACCGCGAGCCCTTGCGACCTCCTCCGGCGGCGCCTGGCCGGAGCCCACAACTGGGCCGGAGCAGAGAAGACTTTAGATCACCGATCCTGGACGCCGCCCTCGCTAGCGCGGGCAGCTTGGTGGCCCTTCCTACCTGTGCCAAGAAACGAGGAAAGGAAAGAGCAATAAATTTCCCTTTCCTTTTTCTAAAAAAAAAAAAAAAAAAAAAAAATTCAGGTTATGGGGATCTAGGAAGTGGCAAATGGGTCCCTGGTCTCGGACCGCAGGTGTCGCCGCGTGGTCTTTCCTATTTCAGAAACCAACTTCCTCCAGTGTACTGGCCAGGTCTGCTTCCCCGTCCTTTCTCAAGCAGCGGGATCACCTTCCACATCGATTAATTTATTAAAGTTTGTATCAATGCACTTCTAAAGACAGGTTACAGCTTTATATGGTAAAAATGTTTCCCCGCGTGTTGTCTTGCCGCCCGGAAACCGCCGGTCTGGGGTGGGGGTGGAGGAACAAGCTCTAATTCTTTGCCTAGAGCAAAACTCCAGGCTCCCATCCCATCTTTCCGTCGGTGCATTTCCTGCGAGACTCAAGAAGGTCTCATTCACTGGAAAAGCATCACTTGCTGAAATCAATCTTTCCCCCCTTTCTCGGAAATAATGGAGCTTTCTTTTGTCTGAGAATGACTTTTTTTTTTTTTTTTTTTTTTTTCATCCTGCACCACAGGTTTTAGAAATCACCGGGAGGAGTAGGGAGATCTGAGCCACCGCTGACCGCAGGACACTGTTGGCGGTAACCCGGCTGTGGGGCAATCTCCCCCGGTTGGATGGAAGTCCATCCTGATTTGTCTAGGGGGTTCAGGTGTTAAGCTAGGAGAGGTCGTGGCCAGGGCAAGTGAAGTTGCCGGGATAGGATAATTGTCAAGTTACCGGTGACCTCCTGGCTCCCTTTCCCTACAGTTCGCAGCGCGCCTCACGAGACCTCCGCTCAGCAACCAAAATCCCCAAGGGCGGGAGCCCAGCGCGCGCCAGCCCAGCCTCAGTTGCGGCATCACTGCGGCGAGCCTCAGGGCAGCTGCGCGCGGGCCCCTGCACTTCCCGCCACACCCTTTACAACTTGGCTTCCAGCTCCGGCCTCTGGGAGCGCGCCGGGTCCCGGGCCAGCGGCTGCAGCGGCGAAGGGTAGAAGGCCCAGGCGGCCCGCGCGTTGGGGATTCCGGCGATTGGTGCGTGGAGGTTGGTGTGTGGAATGTTAAAGGCAGAGATCACCCTCAGGGCATCATCTTTCACCGAGTCGCACAAATCCAGCAACTGCAAAACACGACACAAGGGGACAGGTCAGATGTTGGCACTCCCACAACTATCTAGTGCCAGCGACTTTTCCCTCACCCCCAGGCACCTGCATTCCCAGCAGCCATGAAAAGGAGTTTTCCTTGGGATTCTAGGAGACCCAGGAGTATAGAAGCCCTTGGTCATGAATAACCCTCAGCCTTTTTTATCTCAGAAATTCCTAGCTTAGATACCTAGTCCGGGGGAAACTCAGACTCTTCCCGCAAGGGGATGGGAATTTAGCTGGGAACTCGAGACCAAGGTAGGGGAATTTATTAACGTTCCGCTCTTCTCCCCTTTCCTCTCTTCCCCTTTCCTCCTCCTTCCACACCCCACCGCTCCTTTCTTTTCTTTCGGTCGCGTCCCCTCCTTTCCATCTCTGGAGTGCCTGGGGTGCCACCCTCTGGTACTCAGAGGCAACTGACTAGAAAGAGCCTCAGCACAGGTGAACCAGTGGAGACCTGCTCAAGTCTCCGCAGAATAGCACCGTCAGGTCCCTGGCTGGCCACAGGCCACGGCTCTTGAAACTTGGCAAGGCCGGATGATGAAGACTACGCGGCTTTGGTCACCTTCCACCTGGCTGCTGCCGAAAATCGACCTGTTACACAAACAAGGAACCCCCTCCCCATGCCCTCAGTTGTTCTGGCCGCCATTGGAAGGCATGGATAAGATATTCGCAGCAGAGGTAGCAAAAAATGCAGGCTAGTGTTCTGAAGACGCTGCACGGGGTGTACTTTTATTTCATTTTCCATGGTAGTGTATTTTTTTTTTTTAAATTCTGAGGGGGAAACAAGTTCAGAGAAACAATAATAGACTGTTTTTCTAAAACTAAACAAGGGCAGAGGGACTGCTTCCTTTCCTTCCCTCTAACTGGCTACACACTGTATTCCTCTATTTTTTCAGTTCTCAGCCCTTCATAAATTTCTTTTGCTCCCCAAATCATTGAAAACCACCAGATTATCATGGTGTTTTTGTTTGTTTGTTTTTTGCAGTTTTTGGCTAGGGCTGGGTTTGAACGGCCACCTCCATCCAGCATATGGGGCCTGCACTCTACTCCTTTGAGCCACAGGGATGCCCATCATGGTTTATTTTTAAGGGTTTAAATACATCACTTACACCAACCCTCCCTTTTCCCTCATGTGATGGTCATCACTGAGGTGCACTGATAAGACCAGTTTCCTTTGCAGATGTCCAAAATGCCATTTCAGGTGTTAAGAGTCAATGGGGGGAGGTCCCCAAAGTGGGATAGGGAGTGGGGAGTAGAGATAGAGTTGGGGAAAATCATGAACTGTGATAGCCTAACAATATATCTGGTGCTCTATTACATTAGTAATCTCTAATGAAACACTTCATTCTTCACACACTGTGGTTAAGCATCATCAAATCAGTACTGAAAATACTTTGATCATATTTGCAAGATACACTAAAACGAACTTTCACTGACCAAGATTTCAACGTTTGTAACTAATACTCAACACATCCCTGATTAATCTGTCAACTCTTAAGGTCCTTAACCACACAGTTCAAAACCGTGAGTTGTGTATACAGCGCTGAATCTTTCCACATATTACCATATAATTATTCAAGATAATTTTTCCTTTGGTTTTGCATTATGAAACTGAACCAACCATATATTCACCAGTAGGGGAAATTCAATGCTTTGAATGAGTGTTGTGTAAAAGAGAATATGGGTTTCAGCTGCCTTGTGCCAAATACAGAATTAGGGCTGGAGGTAGAAATTACAGGAGACAGATTTCTATTCAACATAATAAAAACTTCTAAAAAATAAAAATAAGGAACCCAACAGCTGGTGAAAAGGAGAGTTTCTTTGCTCATAAATATTCACAGAGTGTCTCCTCCAGTGACACTCTAATAAATCAGCGGTTCTCAACCTGTGGGTCACAATCCACAGGAACTGTATTACGAAGTTTGAGAACCACTGCTCCAAGTCTAAACTTCGAGGGTTGTCCAAAATACTCCTTCTAGCTTTCTCTATTCTTCATGGACTGCAGCAGAACAATTAATGTCTAGGTGAGATCAAGTATCATTCCTATTACAATGATTACTTGATTTTGATTCCAGACATTCACCCAGCTTTGTTTCTGCCTATCGGAATAAAAGCTGACAATAATTGCAAACTTTTGTTCATAAAGTATGTACTGTAGCCCCGTACAATGCTGGGCTGAAGAGGTGTAGTGGTGCACACTGCCGGCAGAAGTCTCCTACATCATAAAGCTGGTGAGGGGTTTTAATGCCTATTTAAAAATGTGATCTCCTGAATACAAAATAAACTTGAGATGCTAATGTGCCATTGATTATTATACATGTACAGTTACAGTATAGTTTTTTATCACCACCATGCATTTTTATTTAGGGCTAAGCAAAATATTATTAAAGTTTAGTTTTATTACAAAACATGTGAGTTCATACTATAATCATAAAAATCGCACATATTGTAGGGGTCCCCCTGCCTTGGCAGTTTGTGACCCACTCATGCTGGACAGAGTACCCAAAATGTATGCACATCTTTACAAAGAAAATTCACCAACTTTTGAAAAATACAAATGAAAAGGTGCTCTTTAAAATTAAAAGAACATGAACAAGTTATGGGTTCTTGCAATAAATAAATAAATAAATAAATAAATAAAGGGCAGACCTAAACATGAGCACTATTGCTCTGTGAACAGTAAGTACATAAGATCCACTGGAAATAGCCAGCAAGTGGGGTTTGAGAATATCTACTTTAATAAAAGCAGCAGTCCACTCAGTCCTCAAGAGACATCGTGTGAATGTGGATGGGAGATTTATAACATCACTGTGCTGCTCATCTCGACCTACTTGCAGTACTCAATTTCTTTTTGTTCTCTGTTTAACTCTCCCTCATTTTCCTTATTCCTGTTAGAAAAGTAGAATGGCCTAGGATGGGCAATGATTTAAGCTTGGCAGGCTTCTAAACAAACCCCATTTTCCCAACATATTATAGTATGGTATCAATCAATCTTAAGAATGAATTCTCAAGGTGTGAACTATCCAGTACATTTGCAGGGAAACCACAGCCACTCCTAGGACGCTGTGGGAGATTTTCCTGCCTCTTCCCTTATGCCCCACCTCTGTTTACAGCAGCAGATGACGTCATGCTGTTTTCTGTGTAAAGTCCCTTACCCTGATTTGACCTGTCTCTCAATTACCCCTTTTCTTGTTTGGGCACTGTGGCAGAGTTTGTTTCTATATCCCACAAATCTGGGCTGGCTTGTGACTTGCTTTGCCAATAATATAGAGAAAATGTCACTTTGTAAATTCCAGAGCTTAGGCCTGAAGAAGCTTTGCAACCCACATTTTCACTTTCCCATCACCCTAAAGCTACTCCATGTACAGAAGCCTACTCTAGCCTGCTGAAGGATGAAAGGCCATGTGGAAAAGGACTAGGGCCTTGGCCAACAGCCAGCATACACCGAGAGGCCTTCTTGGACCTTCTGGTCTTGTTGAACTCACTTGGTTGCAGCCAGTGGGGTGTTCAAGGTGAGACCAGCCAAAGAACCATCCAGGCTGCCTACCCACAGAATTTGGTATCAATCACTATTTCTGGTTATCGCATAGGAATGGAAACTTTGAGCCTTACCAAACAAACAAACAAAACCAATAATTGCTATACGGTATCAATTAGACCTTCTTTTCAGAAGGAATCTTTATGCATCCAACTTTCATAATCTGCAAGACAGACATTAGTGGGCTATTAACATAATTTTCTGTCCATTTTTTTTTTTAGCTAACTTTCAATTTTAGATTAGTTAATGAGCTAGAAACTTTAAAAGAAGAAAAAACTTAACACAATTAAGCAACACATTTTTTTTTTTACTCTAAAAGATGCGATGGGCTGGGAAAATGAAGCTTCTATATTACTTGTGGCTGTGATGTATCACCATTACTTCTGCTGTGACATAACTGGCATTTTGGTAGGTGCCTCTGGCCACCTTTGCCCACCTTTATCCTCCCCCATGTTATTTCATGCTTGTGTTGTTCAGAAGCACAAAACAGAAAAACCTCAGTCTTTAGACTGTTGCTCCAGCTTTTGCCAAGGATCAAAGGATCTATCTCTGCCATGCAGTGTCTGTGATTTCCACGGTCCATCCCAGATGGCCAGGTAAGTAAAGGCAACAAGATACAGAAAGGAGCCACTTGGCTGCTCTTGACGTGGCAGCCTGCTGCATCTCTAGCATCTTTATAAGGATGTCATGAAGCAACAGGCGGCATTTTACACATGAAATCAAGGTCTTTTGTACTCTTCTCCACACTGCTTCACATTGGCATCGGCCCAGATTCCAGGGGTCTTTATGATCCTGTCTCTTTCAGTACTCTTAACAACTTTGTCTGGTATCACCCCATTTTACAAATGAGGAAGCTAAGGCCTAAATAATTGAGCTCCTTGCTCCAAGCCACATACCTCATAACTGGCACAACGAGGGTTTTAAATCAAGCCTTCTGCTTCCACAGTCCTGCCTTTTCTCTAGCACCTCACTCTTTCCAGTTACTGGAGGGAATGCCTCCATCACAGGAGCAGATGTGTGACCCCTGATGCTCTCCCTAAGTTGGAATTGAGAGTCTATGTGTGCCCAGGCTGGAGAACTTGGGTCTGCCCAGCCCCACTGGCTGGGAATCCCTAAAAGGACCACAGACTAATGGGGTCCGAGGGATCTCTATGATGTTGCCACTAGAGAAAGGTGCCAAGGACATGGGCTTCAGATCCAGCTGCCCTGATGCAAAGGGCAGGCTTGGAAGCTCTTCATGCAGAAAAAGAAAGCTTCTGGTTTGGCACCTGTAGCTCAGTGAGTAGGGTGCCAGGCACATACACCGAGGCTGGCCGGTTCGAGCCCAGCCCTGGCCTGCTAAACAATGACAACTCCAACCAAGAAATATCTGGGTGTTGTGGTGGGTGCTCATAGTTCCATCTACTCAGGAGGCTGAGGCAAGAGAATTGCTTGAGCCCAAAGAGTTTAAGATTGTTGTGAGCTGTAATGCCATGGCACTCTACCGAGGGTGACATAGTGAGACACTGTCTCAAAACAAAACAAAACAAAATAAAATAAAACAAAGAAAAAAGAACAAGGCTTCAACTCTCCAGAAAATATGCCCATCCCAACAAGATTCTGATATGAGGGTATTCAAAACATAATGAATTCTCTTCCTATGGAGGAAGGGCCACTTGCTTAGCAGATTCTCCATAAGGAAGTTGGGAAAACTTTTCTGCAATGTTTGATAGGCCCTCTCTGCTCCCCTGGACCGCCACCTCATGTCATCAAACACAATTCAAATCCCTTCCAAAGAGCAACATGCAGACTGCCAATCTATGACCAGTGAAAACCTTGATGTGACTTACCTCTCCTCTCCTGAAGAACTGCTTTTCCTTTAGACAAACATTCCCTAACGGGCCAGTATGGTAGGTCTGTGATGGCTAATTTGCCACCTCAGCCCCTAATGCCTGACTAGTGGTCCAAGTAAAGAAAAACAAACCTGACACATTCACTTGAGGCACAATCTCATACCTCATGATGTGACTCTATCTCCATTTACCTGACAACAGGGGACATTCCTGTTTTTACTGACCTCTGACCAGCTCCTCAGGGTAGGGTCAGGCCTTAGCTTGCTGGGGTCTCTTGGTCCCAAGAACACACACATTCTCATGGTTTTCTCCACAACCAGGTTTCATTAGCATGAAACTAAATTCTGTAGTTCTAATAAATAATTTGGACTCTAGTTTAATAATTTCTCTAAGTCAGTTTAAATGATATTGTATGTTCATTAGCTCTTTAGCTAATACAAAATATTTAGCATAATCTGAAATGTTAGAACAGAGAAATTGCCTTCCTTAACAAAGAACGAAATTACCTTTGTTTGGCCTAACTAGAGAGTTTAATGTAAGGAGAACAATGTATCTTCTAAATGTTCTTTCTATTGAAGTTTTTTTTTTTTTTTTTTTTTTTTTTTGAGACAGAGTTTCACCATATCACTCTCAGTAGAGTGCCATGGTGTCCAGCACACAGTAACCTCAAACTCTTGGGCTCAAGCAATTCTCTTGCCTCAGCCTCCCAAATAGCTGGGACTACAGGTTCCTGCCACAATGTCCAGCTATTTTTTGTTGCAGTTATCACTAATGTTTAGCTGGACCGGGCCAGAATCGAACCCACCAACTTTGGTATATGTGGCTGGCACCATAATCACTATGCTACAAGCGCTGAGCCTATCGAAGTTTTTTCAGAGTACACAATTTGGCTATTTTGTAGGTGTTAACTGAAAATGCCCACTTCAGTAAAAGGTATGGCTTTGAACTCTGGCATTGCCACTTCTAAGCCTTTCTTCCTTATCTCTAACATGGAAGGATTGAGTTTGGCACAGGCTGAGTATTTATTATATAAATATTAATATTGTTAATATAGTGTATTCTCTAGTTAGTAAGAAAGACAATACCTTTATAACTCTGGCATTTCTGTGACAAAGTCTGCTTAATCATCACTACCTAAAACAAAAATGCTGAGACAGAGGCATCGACTTTAACCACTTAATAAGAACATCTGACATTTATTCACACTGCTACTGATTCATAAGAGGAGAAGTTTAAAAAGAAGACAAGTGCATATAGCTTTCCCTTTAGAATACAGGAAACCATATAAAAGTTTTGGCAATGGAATTAAAGTAACCACAATGCCTCTCTTGGTAGCATTTTCTATAAACAAAGACATTTACGTGAAACAGAAAGAATATTTAATTAGGTAGTTATAATAAAGCTTCACTACTAGCTTCACACCTTTCCATATGAAAAAATATGGCCTTTAAATCAACTGATAGCTTAGCTACAATGCAAATGTGAACATACCCCAAAAGGAACAATTTTCAGGCAAAAAATTTCTTTAAGAGGCAGAAGCCCCCCAAACTGCCAGAACAAAATACACAAGAAGCAATCAAGGTTATGGACAAATTCTGTATCATCAGGTCCTGGAGTTTTTAACTTTGTGGACACAAATGATTTCAGAAGCCATTTGGAAGGAATACTACTTCTAGCTAAAACAGAAGTATTCAAGAAAACTGTGCTCCCACTGGTAATAAACAGAGGAAGTTGGACAAAATAAAAATCATATGTCTCATGGGGGCTACTGAAAAAGCACTGTGCATAAGTAAGCATTAGTGAAGTGGTATTAGACAGCAATGAGCTCTCAATTGGTAAATGAAAAGGTACGGAGGCTTCTGCACATGAGGGTAGATGCCTGTTTGAGGTGCA
The DNA here is from genome assembly GCA_963574355.1 of Loris lydekkerianus. Lineage (NCBI taxonomy): Eukaryota > Metazoa > Chordata > Mammalia > Primates > Lorisidae > Loris > Loris lydekkerianus. Next base: position 29,500 of record CAUYPK010109402.1, read on the forward strand.
GGTGGATGGAAGAGTGGGCCTGCCAGAGACAGAACTTGAAGGGATAAGGAAAATGGCCAAAGGGACTGGAATTAGGAATAACCCTGAGCACAAAAAAACAAACATTTGGCCTAAAGATTCTCAACCCCTAAGCCAGAATTTTGCTATGAAATCAGCAGTTCATGGAGACCAGAAAGCAAAGGAAACTTGTATGATCCCACGTGTCCTTCAGGTACCTAGATTTGGGGATGGCTGGAGTTGAACCTAAAGGTAATCAAGATATCTGAGACCACAGTCCAGCATCCCTGCAGGTCAACTGCTGGTAGGATCAAAAAGGCAGTGGGGGGTGTGGAGGTGTGAGTGGGAATAGACTAAGCATAGTGAACTCAGTTAAATTAGAGCAGCCACTGCTTCACCTGACTGTAGGAGGAATCTTAATAATCAGCCCCTCATCCTAACCACCAGACCAAAAACAAAAAAGAAGGAAATAAAGTCTGTTACAGATATTGTCTGCAGTACAAAGAAAAGTTCTAAGACCTACAGAAAAAGCAGGAAAATGTGACCTCAAATCTAGAGAAAGCACAACCATTAAAAACAGGCTTAGAAATTGGAATCAGCAACAATTTTAAAACAATTATTATAAGTATGTCCAAGACTTTGTGAAGAAAAAAATGGATATAATGGATTAACATGGGATATTTCATGAGATGAATGTAACTTCTACAGGAGAATGAAAGGAAAATTCTAGAACAGAGAAATGGAATATGTGAGATAAAAATTCACTAATGGGTTTAACAGCAGAATGAGCAGTGAAGAACAAAGATCAATAGTTTTCAAGACAGACCAGTAGAAATTATTCCAAGTGAGGCAAAGGGAAGAAAAAGAAAAAAAGAACAGAACATCCATCAGTGTCCTGCGGGATTATATTAGCAATCTAACATACATGCAATTGAAATCCCTGTAGTCAAAGAAAATGAGACATAAAATGCTTGAAGTTGTAATGGTTGAAATGTTTCTAAATTCAATATAATAGAACATCTTCCACATGAATATTCTCGATAATCTTATTCATGACAACACCAGTCTATGAACACACTAAATGTCCATCAACAGGAGAATAAAAAAGTATTTTCAGCACAATCAAATTGTGTTAATGCAAGAAAAAAGTAGTATAAAGTCCTCAGTAATTTTTTCTTCCTGCAGGTGAGTAATAAGACACTGCACCTTAATACCTATGGAATGACATAGCTGAGGTCAGCTGGAGGTAACCAATCCAGTTCCTGGAGACTCTGACCCAGCAAAGTCCTAGAGAGATGAGTGTTTAGGAGGGGCAGGGGTTGGAGCTATACCAGGAAATACTGCCTAGAAAAAAAAAAGGGCAGCTCACAAACATTATGCTGACCCAAAGACCATGCCTATCTGCCTCCATTACTATGAAACTTTGGAGCAGGCAGATGAGCTCTTGTGAGAAAGTGAGAACCTCAGAGGCCAGGGTGAAGGACTGATGGAAAAGTGACCGAGGGACATTTCCAAGGTTATGGACACATTCGTAACTTGACTGAGGTCTGCAGTACACAGTTAACCATTTGTCAAAACTCACTTAACTGTACCATTAAGACTTGCACACATCAATGTATATAAAATTGACTTTAATATTTTAAATTAAAGCAAAAGAAAGGGGAAAAAAGCAATTTGGGGGGAACCAACATGTCATTTCCAACTTTTCCTTTTTTTTATTTTTAAGTAAAGATAACCAAAAAAGTACTTTCTAAAATCATCATTTTATTTAAAGGGTAACTTTTGGCAACTAAAACATGGGGAAAACATGATAATATAATTTTTTTAATGAAAAAATATTTCTCATTTTGAAAAATCCTGCTACATTTATTTTACTCATTTTGCCACCGAGAGGCCAACTCTTCCCTTAGGAAAATTCCTTGCTTAGACTTACAGGAATTAGGATTATATGGGTTATCAGGCCTGTGAAGACCGCAAAGGATCCTCCAGATGAAGTCAGGTCATGTCGCTGGATGACACAATGGCAGGCAGACTCTTCGGCATGAGAACAGGGGGTTGGGAATGGCTCCAGTGAAATGAGACTGGAAAAGTGGTGTTCCATGGAGACCACTAAGCTAGGATCAGATGTACACAGAGAGCACTCCAGAAAGCATTATATCAGATACATGTTCTTTTCTCAAAAGTCACTTCTGAGAAGATGGACGTGCTTTTCCCCATTTCTCCTACTAAGCACAACTGAAAACCCTGGATGTTACTTGGAAAACAAATCTTAGAAGACTCCAACAGACTGCCTGGGACTAAATGAATTACACAATGGTGGATTCTCTGGGTTTTCCTTTGGCTGCATATATCCCACCCTGGAGCTGAAGAAGCTGGCCACCTGGAAACAAGAGATGTAAGCAAAATGCCAAACGAGAGCCCACATCTCTAGCCAAAACACCAAGAAAGGCATGGTCTAGCAAGATAGGAAGCTTACAGAAAATAATTGCTCTACTCCAGCCAAACATAACAGAAAAAACTGTCTCCCTCCCACACTCATGGCTCAAAGGCTGAACAGGGAGCTTAGTGTCTCACCCTCCACAGTCAACAGTGAGGTGTCCACCATGGTATCAGGAGAGGCCACATGGGCAGCTGAGACTTCTATTGCTACCTGACAGGAGAGAGGCACCCCTCCTTCTAACAGATGGGGTGCTGCCAGAGGCCTGGTGACAGTCAGGACTTAGCAGCCACATGGTTCATTAACAAAGCCACTGCCAGTGTCAGTGGAGGCCATTTAGGGAGCGGTGGTAAGGCTCTCCACCCCGCTCCACCAGGCAGGTGTCAGTGGAAGGCTGGCTGGTAACTGAAACCCCTGCTTCTACCCACAGATAGCAAGGAATCCCTACCCCTGTGGATGCCAGCAGACGCTAAGTCAAGAGACTGTACTGCTATTCCTAGAAGGCAATAATCGGGTAATGTCCCCCCTTCCCAACAGTGTTAGAGAAAGCCAGCTAAAATGGAGGTTAAATAAGATCCAGAGTCTCATGATAAAATAACCAAAAATATTCAGGTTTCAATCAAAAATCACCCATGATACCAAGAACCAGAAGATGTAAAATGAATGAGAAAAAGCAATCAATAGATGCCAACACCAAGATGACAGAGATGCTGGAGTTATCTGCAAAGATGTAAAGGCAACCTCATGAAAATGGTTCAAGGAGCAAGTTAGGAATGTGCTTAAAACCAGTGGCAGTGGGGAAGGCTCAGTTAAGAAATAGAAAATATCAGCAAGGGAAATGAGGACATAAAGGAGGCCCAAGTGGAAATGTTTAAAACTGGAAAACACATGACTAAAATTAAATACCCAGTGGATGGGTGGTCTCAACAGCAAAATGGAGGGGACAGAGGAATAAAGTCAGTACACTGAAAGAACAATAGAAATGACTAAATCTCAATAATAGAAAATGGATTAAAAAAAATGAAAAGAGGTTCAGGCCCTTTGTGATTATTTAAAAAAAAAAAGTGTCATCAGCATTCTAGAAAGATAAAAGAAAGAGGACTAAAAAGTGCTTGGAAAAAGGGCTGAAAACTCAAATTTGGCAGAAATTTAGAAAATAACAAATTCAAGAAGCCGAGACAACCCAAAATAGGCTAAATCCAAAGACATTTATTCCAAGCACATCATGGTTACATTTCTGAAAACTAAAGTTTTGTTTTGTTTGGTAAATCTTGAAAGTAGAGAGATAGAAATGACAACTTATGAGGGAAAAAACAATTTGAATGACAGCAGATTTTCATTAGAAACCATGGAGGCCAGAAGTGTATTCAGGTGCTGAAAGATAAGAATTACCAACACAGAATCTTTTAACCAGTGAAATACTCTCCCTATTTGCAGATGACGTTTGTCTATGTAGAAAATTCCAACGAATTTACACAAAGTCCTAGATTTATAAGTCAGTGAAGCAAGGTCATCAGATATAAGATCAATATTTAAAAATTAATTGTATTTCCATTTAATAGTAACAGACAATGAACCAAAATACATAATATCATTTACAGTCACTGAAAAGAAATACTTAGATGTAAATCCAACAAAACATGTATAGGACTAGGACTTGTATGCTGAACACAGTATAATACTGATGAAAGAAATCAAAGTAGATCTGTGTAAGGGGAGAGACATACCATATTCATAGACAGGAAGATTCAAATAGTAAGACGTCATATCTGCCCAGATTGATCTGTAAGTTTAATGTCATTCCTATCAAAATCCTAGCAAGATTTTCCATAAATATAGACAAGATTATCCTGAAATTTATATGAAAAGGCACATAAATTAGAATAGTTAAAACAATTTTGAAAAGAATAAAGTAGGAAAAATCAAGCTATCATTTTTAAAGACTTAGATAATTACAGTAATGAAGACTGTATCTAGGTCAGGCGCAGTGGCTCATGTCTGAAATCCTACCACCCTGGAGGGAGGCTGAGGTGGAAGGATCAATTGAAGCTCAGGACTTTGAGACCAGTCTGAGGGAGAGTGAGACCCCATTTCTATTAAAAATAGAAAAATTAGTTGGACGTTATGGCAGGCACCTGTAGTCCTGGCTACTCAGGGAGCTGAGATAGGAAAATTGCTTTAACCCAGGAGTTTGAGGTTGCTGTGAGCTAAGTTGATGCCACAGCCTCTGGTCTGGATAACAGAATTAAGACTGTGAATTTAAGAAAAAGAGGGAGAGCGAGCGAGAAGAACAAGAGGAACGAGAATAAAAGACAGTCTGATATTGGCAGAGGAACAGACACATAGATACACGGATCCAACAGGAGAATGCAGAAATACAGCCACATAAATCCTAACTGTAATATTGTACTAAAATTTTACAAGATGTTACTAATGGGGGAAAGGTAAAGGAACATGAAATTTTAGCATTATTTCTTACAAGTGCACATTAATTTATGAAAATCTGCTCAAAATTAACCTCTCCCAAAGGTTAAAAAAAAAAACAAACCCTCCTAAAAAACTATAGAAACAATTTAGATTTTTTTTTTTTTTTTTTTTTTTTTTTTAGAAAGAGTCCCATCTGTCACCCCAGCTAGAGTTGTAGTGTTCAGTGGCATCATCATATTTCATAGCAACTTCCAACTCCTGGGCTTAAGTGATCTTTCTGCCTCAGCCTCCCAAGTAGCTGAGATTACAGGTGTGCCCCACCATGCCTGGATAATTCTTTTCTATTTTTGGTAGAGATGGGGTCTTGCTCTTATTCAGGCTGGTGTCATGACTGGCATTTATAGGTTCAATAATACATTTTACACCACTAAGTATCATGCTTGGGTCAGGAGTAGAGGGGAGGGGAGCTCTCTGTCGGTACTCATATCCCCTGTCGGTGCTAATATTCCCATCCCCTGTTCAGAGTCTTCAGCACTGGGAAGAGAAGTTGGACCAGTACACACTCATATTCCAGTTGATCCCTATTTTCTTCTGGAGGTGAATGGGGAGTCCTACAGAAGAGAGAGTAGATTCAACCTGTTCTGGGGATGCTTTCAAATCAAAGCGGATTTTAAAGTTTGACTCCCAGTTACATTCCTAGTGTGACCACTCCATTGCAATGTCGTTTCAGTAACACTCTCAACTTTTTTTTACCATGAGAGCTGTTCTTCCCCACCCTTGCACCTAGAATATGCTTACACCCCACACTGCCTCACCCACTCAGCCTGGAGACATGGCCAAGGGTTCTCACAATTTCATCACTTGCTTGCAGCCAAATCAGAAGGACCTTACTAGGTGTGTGTGTGGCAGGGAGAGGGAGGATTTTTTTCCCTCTTGAATTTCTTACAAAGAAAAGCAGGAGTGTGCGGGATGTAGGTGAGGCCAAGGGACTGAGAAACCCCACTTCTCATTCCTAGGTCAATGAATGTTTTCAACATGCTGTGAATAGAACCTCAGTTCGTGTTCCACCTAATTCTGGTATCTGAACATCTACTATGCAACCTTGATGTAGGTGGTTTGCGGAAAAGGAAACAGAAAGACAGAAAAATCTGGGTATTCATTAAAAAGAAACGTTCAGTCCAGCATGGAAAACAGCCAGCATGGCGTTTGTAGGAAGTGCAGGGCACATGTATTGTTTCTAAGCCTTATCAGTATGGCTGTGGGGTGCCTATTCTTAAAGTTCAGCTTTGAGAAGGGCTAATATCCTAGCACCATCTTTCCAGCTCAGAACTCTCCCTTAAATCTCTCCCCTGTGTTGTTTCTTCCACTGCAAGACTTTTTGCCACTAAGCAATGACTGTGGTCTATGCTTAACTCAAAATAATAAATGAGTGTAATCTTCTAATCTCAAAGGAGCCAAGATGCACCCTAGCCTGGCTTTGGGGCGCTGATATCTGCCACGCTCCTGCCCATTCTTACTCTAAGTCTCATCTCCTGAGAATAAAGCAACATACCAAAGGCTACGACTGCTCAGAACTACTTCAACCACCCAGCCATCAATGGCTCAAACATTCTTCCTCCTCTATGGTTCAACCATTTGATTGAACTGAAACTAAAACCCAAGCTCTACCGATCCTTTTAGGCTTGAGTTGACACAGCCAGAGTTCAGATTGCATGCTGGGCTCCTGAGCAGCTCTTACACATTCAGGGAGAAAATGAATGTCACCTTTTGGTTCGGGCAGATGGAGGCTGCTGGGGGCCATGCCTGATCCTTTGTCTACATAATGGAAAGGTTGCGAAACAGGACGTGGGCTGTGGTGGTGGATCCTGGCTTCACCCAGCACACTGGTGGGCACACCAGAGTGAGAACAGTCTCACAGGCATGGGAGAAAGCCTCCGGTGGGCTAAGGCACCAGCAGAAACAGTGTATCTAGGCACTGGCAGGTCAAGACTCAACAGAACATGAAGGCAACATTTGGGTGAAGAGGTAACAGCTATGGGTATAAATGTGTTCAAATGTGGGGGGAGGGTGTCCAGATTTCTTGGCCATGGTCATGATTTATTTTCTGTCTTCATGAATGAATTTTTGGTTTCTTAACACTGCTTCTCTTACAGGCAATTCCCTGTGGCCTTGGAGAGTGGAGGACTGACCCTCCTTCCTGCTGTGCCAGGGTCATGCAGCCACCATATTTCCCTGCAGGTCCTTCATCACCTGCGTGCTCACGTGGTTCCATTATTTGAATTCAGGGCAGGAAACAGAACCTGATTCAACATTTTGCTAAGTATTATTTTCACCACAATGAATAGGGTCCTTTTTTGATCTGTAACCCACAGCTGGGCTGTGGTTCTCTCAACACACAGAGACTGAAAAGCTTCCTCCTGCGTTGATTTCTTAGTGTGGGCTGACCACACGTCCACGTGTACCTGCTGATTCTGCATCCGTCCCAGTGGAGTCACTGTCCCAGTGCCGATGGCGCTCACAGAGCAGGGCAGCTAGGGCAAAAGTGCCCAGGAGTTCAGGGAGCAAAATGAGGCCACTCTATAACCTCTATCTATTTTAAAGGATGGTATAAATAAAGTAAGAGACTAACAGCCCAGTTTCATTTGCATTAAAATATGCTGCTTTAAGAAGCTAAGATTTTTAGTGTATTTTTTTCTGAAAGCAAAATGAAGTTGGTTTTAATGAAGATACATAATTGTTAACTGCTGGATTATTCTGAAAGGCTTTCTTCCTTATAATGAGCCTCAGTTGATGGTCACTCTCTGATGCTGCTAATCATCTGAAGCAAAATACATACAAATGTCTGGGTTAATAAAGATTGAAACAGGATAATGGCTGGACACTAACTTTTGTAAAGAAGAAAGAACACAGCAATTGTTTTATACATACCCTTGCGAAAAAAATTAATGGACAGGACAGGGAAACTTGTGTATTTAGGGACCTTGTTATGATGGGAGCCCCAGGGACACCACTACTGGATGCCTTTGAGCCAGATTCCCACAGAGAAGGCATCAATGGAGATCAGCTCATCCTGCTCCTCAGTCCTGGGGACATTAGCACGGCAGTGGAAGCCCCAGCTCTCCACACTCAGAACTGAGCAGCGAGGCAGCCTCAGGTTCCCGGTGCCTGAAGTATAGTAATAATTGTTCACACCAAGGGTGCTTGTGAGACAATGAAGAAGGGACCCGCTCTGTCAACACGGAAGTTTCGCACAAAAGAAAGGCATTAGTATCATGTCTGAAAGGCGGTGGGGGATTGGCTTGAACACAAAAAATTAAACCTCAAGCCAACCCTCTCTTGTGGGCCTCAGTTGGACAACTGGGCACTTGTGCTACCTTCTGTGTATGAGGGTGGATTTTGTCTTAGGATATCAGGGAGGCATTGGGAAAGAATTTTAGCCTCTCACTGTTTTGCAATGTTCCCAGAAAACAAGTGAGTGATGTCTTGAGCCTAATCTACCTCCTTTTGGGGTTAGTAGCTCAGGTTGTTATGCTCATAGAGAATCTCGGACAGTCGCTTAACTTCTGTGTTTCTTAATTTTACTCTTTTGTTGAAAGGGGATTATATCAACTTTATTTACCTTGAGAATCTTTCTGAAAATGAAATGAGATAATTTTGTTTTAGTATAAATATATGCATTTCTACTTATTACTAGACTGGAGTGTCAGCATAATTTCTGTGTATTCTGGAAAGTTTTGTTATTTAGAATCAGTCCAGGCTGATTTTGATCTCCTCTGCTGACTTTTTTTTTTTAAATAATTTTTTTATTTTGGGATACTTTTAGATTTATAGAAAAGTTCCAAAGCTCATACAGAGCTCTCACATGATCCTCACCCTGTTTCCCCAACATTAACATTTTATGTAAATATGGTCCAGTGTAAGAATGAGGAACCCAGCCTTGATGCCAATGACAGATTTTATTCAGATTTCACCAGCTTTTCTATTACTGCCTTCTTCCTGTTTCAGAATACCACATTGCATTTAGTCACCATGTCTCTTAATGTCTTCTGATTGTTTCATAGACTGCCCTTGTCTTTCACCCATTGCCAGTTTTGAGGAATAACTGGTCAGGTATTGTGCAGACCCTTCCTCAATTTGGCTATGTCTGACGTTTTCTTCCTATGATTAAGACTAGGGGAAGAGGAAAGCACCTTCTTCATTATGTAGTATCAAAGGGCACATCACGGGCCACTGGTAATACTAACATTAATGACTTGGTTAACTTTAATCACTTAGATTTAGCAGGTTTCTCCACCTTAAAGTAACAATTTCCCCTTTCCATACTCTATTCCTTAAAAAAAAAAAGCAAATCCATTAAGTCCAACACTCACCCCAGGGAAGGGAAATTGAGTTTCACCTTCTGGAGGAACGAGTGTCTACATACATCATTTGGAACTCTTGTCTTTCTCTCCCATTTATTTATTTGTTTAATCATTTATATTTATCCTTATGGACTTGTATTTAATTGCTTTCTACTCTGAGTTATTATCCCATGCTACATTATTTATTTGGTTGCTTCACTGGTTGCTCTTTCAGTTGGCTCCTACTGTATCCCTTAGACATACTCTCCTGGGTGTGGGATTTTTGTTTTCTGTTTTTTCTTGAGCACTTTCTTTCTTCTGACACTAGAAGATGCTCCAGGCTCATCTGCATATTCACTGCTTCAGCCCTAGAACTAGCAATTTCTCCAAGGACCCTGGTTCCTTTTGTTGGAAAATGGTCTTAGAAACTAAGAAATCGACACTGGGCATGCTTGTAGTTACTGGCTGATGCTCATTTTTACTGAAATAAATTAAAATGTTTGGTGTCAAACAGATAAGGATTTTTATTGGCTGCATTACTTTGAGCAAGTTATTTTGCAACTTTGGGCTTCATGTATGTGTAAGGCAAATGAAAATCATTCCTGGATTGCTATATGACCATGTAGAACAACATTGGAAGAATTTTGTATTTTTGAAAATAAAGGGCTTGTTTTTTTTTTTTTTTTTTTTTTTTTGACAAACCTTCCTTCCAAAAACAGCCAAAATATTTAAAGAAAATATGGGAAATCTTTTCAAAACATCATCTGACAAGTCACTGATAAAGCCAAAATTTAAGAAAAAGAACCTGGGGAAATAAACAAGTAAGAAAATTGTATTTGCCCTAAAGACATTTGCCATTTCCAACAAATCAGAGCTTGACACTGGTTGGCCAGGGGGTAGAAGGTGACAATAGTCAACAACCAGGGCCAGAACTACGTAAGGAATTTAACAGAAGATGTTTGCCATGTTCAGCTGAACTGTAACCCTCGGGGAAGGTAAAGAAATTGCTGCCTTTATTTTAAGTATTTGGGTCTCCTAGGAAAACTCAGCTTTGAATTTGGTTTAAGGTGGGTCTCAAACTGAGAGTGCTTTCAGATGTCTTGCAAGAAAACGTACCCTCGATTTGGCCTTCACATAAAGCTTACACATTATTTTTCAAAACCAAATGACCAACACACAACAAGAGATAACAGGACACATAGCAGAAACAACAGACAAAAGGAAGTAAACAATTAGAAGTTTAACGTATTGGAATTACTACCACACAGAGTATAAAACAACTATGTTTCAATATATAAAAGACACTATTGAACATATCTTTGGGTAACAGAAAACTAAAAAGTGGCATGTGTGATATAAAAAAGAAAACACACATTTTTAAAAATAAACATTTCAGCAATTGGAATTAAAAATCAGGGGAATGAATTAGCCAGCACACTAGATGCACTCGAAGAAATAATCAGTAAACTTGAAGAGATACCATATAAAACGTAGACCAACTTCAGTAAGCCCCATTGTCCCAGGCTCCTTTATTCTTGTTCATAAGCACACTCCCATTTAGTGCCTCCAATTGACCAAACGGCCCAGACAGTGAAGAAAAGCTGCTAATAATTTCTCTAAAGCCTTGAGATCCCTGCAAAAGGATGTGGTGAAAATGGGAAAGAAAGGAAGCTCCCATCTCTTTTCTCCTTTGGGGACACCAGAAAAGAGAGCGCTCAGGGATAGCAGCTCATAGATCTGACAAAGAAGGCTTTGCGATGTCCTATAGCCCTACAGATAAAGCTTGTTCCAAAGTGGCTGGCTCCTCTCGGCTTATCTTGTAGGCTGCCATGACGATCTAGTAAATGAAAAGTGTGGAAAGTGTGCTGCACTGTAAGAATACCACAGCACTGCAATGTTTTATATGAAAGTTCATTTCTTCACAACATTCCCCTGATGGATTCTCTGTCTAATTCTATGTCACTGAAACACCTGATGACACAGATTTTAAATATTCTCTTATGTAGTTTCTTTTTTTTTCTCTTTCTTTTAATTGCAAAGTGTTCTCTTTCCTTCTTCCCAAAGTAGGAATTCTGTTTGTGGAATGTAGCCTCCAAAGATAGTGCTACCAATTCTTTCCTTTCCTACATGCACATGCTACTCCTCACGCTGACAGGTGAAGTCTCTGCTCCAGCCCCGAATCTGTGCCAGAGTTGTGACTTCCTCTGGCTAGCAGAATTCAGTAGGAGTAACATTACATTCGCTCTGGGCCTAGACTTTAAGAATACTAGCATCGTCCACTTTCTCTTTAGAAGCCAGCCATCATGTGAAGCATTGATCACTCTGAGACCATCATCCTGTGAGTAAGCCCCAAAACAGCTGCCTGGAAAGAGACAATGCCCATCTGTCCCTGTCATGCCAGCTGAGGCTCCAACCATACGTGTGAAGACGTCACGTTGGGTACTTAGCCCCAGCAGACACTAGGTAGAGAAGGACTTTCTAGCTGAGCACTGTCTAGACTGCAGAATCGTGAGAAATGATGCCAGGAGTTGAGTGTACGCCCAAAGGTTCATGTATTGGAAACTTGATCCCCAATGCAACAGTGTTGGAAGGAGGGACCTTTAAGAGGTGTTTAGGTCCTGAGGGTTCTGCCTTTATGGGCGGCTTAATGCCATGACCACAGGAGTGGGCACCTGATCAGAGGATAAGTTCAGCTCTTCTCTCTCTCTTCCCATCACTGGGGGATGATGCTACACAAAGGTCCTTGCCAGAAGCAGGCCCCTTGACTCTGGTCTTTCCCTTTTCCAGAACTATAAGAAATACATTTCTTTCCTTTATAAATTGCCCATGCTGTGGTCTTCTGTTGTCACAGCAAAAAAAAAAAAAAAAAAAAAAAAAATTGACTAAGACAAATATTAAGTGCTGGCTATTTTAAGCCATAAGTTTAGGGTCATTTTTATACATAGCAATACATGACCGAAACATAATTTCATATACTTTCCATAATCTCTGTTTCCTTGACAAGGAAAAAGGTTCTTCAAGGTTCTTCAGGGTCCACTGCAGTCTGGCTCATCAGATAGGTGAACTCTTTGTTGTTTCTTCCCATCTGTCCCATTTCTATGGTCACACTCCTCTCATCAACCCTGTCTGGGAAGGTTCAACTACATTTCCCGACTCAGTTAAACTACCACTTCCACTTTGTCTTAATGATCAACTTTTCAAAGTCTAGCTCAGAATGACATTCACCCTGAAGACATCTGAACTCTCAATTTCTTCTTGTGGCCATGCTCGTTCAAAAACTTACTCTCTCCTGTGAGGGTATATGTGTTTTTAAGGCTGTTTTGTGTCCCCAGTCACACCGAGCTCCTGCATCTTGCTTCTGTTCGTGTTTCAGCGTGTAGCAGAAGGCCTGCAGAGAGCAGGTGCCCACAACATGTTCTACTGACCAGGATGCGGTTTCACATTCCTCTCTTTCGAGTAGCATTTTGGTGGTGTGTCACAAGCCTGCCTTCATTTTCAGGTGCTCTGTAGCTAACAGATCAAATTCTCCTCGCTATTATTGATGTAAAAATACCACAGGTCTTTCTTCTGAATATGAAGAAGTAGAAAAAAGAAAATCATCAATACTTTTTTTTTTTTGCCAAGACAAGGAAAACACCCTTATTGTCTCCTTCACTTTTCATGTCAGAAAGTTCATGTATGGTGAGTCATTCCCTTGTCATCTAAACTCTATAAAGTGTAATATGATCATGGTAGGCAAAGAAAACATGTATGTGAAGTCCCAGAGGCATAAAAATTCATGAGTGGAAACCACTAAAAGATTGACAGGACTGTTTTCTAAGAAAGCAAAGAGCTCAAGGCTGACATTCAAAGGGTTTCTTCTGTACCCCAGGGATCCTTACCTGACTCCGGATCCTTCTGCTGGTGGTGGGAGTCAAGTATTTATGTTCTAAATACCAGGCCCGCTCCTGGAACACCAACCTGGTCCCATATAAAAGACAAAACTACGGGGTTGGAGAAGGGGAGAGAAATGGACAAATAGCAATATATTAGAAAATACTGAACCAGAGGAGGTGAAAAAGAAATAACATAATATTACATTTCATAAAATCGTAACGTAAGGTTTTCTTAAGGCAAAATGGCCACATTAGGAAAATATGAAATATGTGAAAATGTGTTTTACTTTTAAAAATCATTCTATGGAAAATTTATTTATTTTTATTTTATTAAAAGGGTCTCTTTGTTTATTATTCTATGGAAAATTTAAAACATGTGCAAAGGTAGAACAAAGCATAGATATGTGCTTGAGTTGGGCAGATTATCTGTGTCCCCAGCTCAAGAGATACTAACTTGCATTTTACCTCTACTCTCACCTAGTCCTTCTCCCCCCGGATCATTTAGACTTAAAGTCCACCCAGGAAATCATTTAAAATATACTTGTAGTATTTCTGTTTGCCTTCCATAGCAAATTATGAAGGATTACTCTAAATGCACATTCTGAACAACATCCTATTGATACTTTCCATTGAGCACGGTTAGATTAAACTATCACCAAAAATAGCATTCTTCATTTACATTTTGTTTCAATACGTTTTTCCTGTTATGTTTCTGAAACCTACACACACAGCTTCTGCAATGACATCATGGCACCAAGCAACAATAAGTGAGTTTCCTATAGGAACAAGTAAGTGTTTATTTAATTTTTTTTTTTTTTAACTTAACTTTTAATTTTTTAATTTTTTTTTAAGAGATAGGGTCTCACTCTGTCACTTCAGGCTAGAGTCAGATGGTGAGACCATAGCTCATGGCAGCCTTGAACTCCAGGCAAGGGTCTTGCCTCAGCCTCCTGGGACTACAGGTGGGTACCACCATGCCTGGCTAGTTTTTTTAAACTTTTATATACGTAGGGTCTCACTATATCACGCAGGCTGGTCTTGAACTCCTGGCCACAATCAATCCACCTGCCTCAGCCTCCCAAGATGCTGGGATTACAGGTATGAGCCCCTATGCCCAGCATCACTTAGTTTTTAATATTCAGTAATTCCAAAATGACACAAAAATAGACAGCATAGTCTAATGGGCCCTCACATCTCCACCAGCCAACTTTGACAGTGGCCAGTCTTGTTTTGTCTCTACTTCCACCCATTCATCTTTTCTGTGAAGCAACCCTCAGTCCTTATCACTTTATCCATAAACATCTCACTATCTCTAAAAGACAATGACTCTTTAGAAGAAAGTCTCAAAATCAAACCAAGCACAACAACAAAACCCTCTCCTTCTGACACATGGAGGTGATGTCCATATCAGAAGGCAGTATGTCTTCTATGGATTCTCGGACTCAGAAGTCAAGCGGCTCGCAGTCTCGCCGACAGTGCAGTCTCTTCTTTCTTTTCTTGAGGTTCTGAGACTTCCCAGGAATCGCATCATTAGGAAGAGCCTCAGCTATTCAGTCTTCCCCAAAAGGCTCACAGTGAAGCTAGAAGCTTATTGATCAAAGATATTGAAGAGTAATTATAAATCCTTTATGAAAATTGCTGGAGTCTGGGCACTTGTTGCTTGGTCTATGTAAGCTTCCTCTGGCTCTTTTATATGACACCAGTAAAAATGTTAGCTGACCCTTCAGACATGGTTAAGAGTGACTGAAAATAATATAATTCATCTTGAAAACATAAATTCTTATGAAAATAATAAATAATGTCTGTTATGTGACCCAGCTGAGTCACATGTCTCTAGATGAACTTCATATACACTACAAAAGTATTTACTGTGAGTTTCTATGTCCATAAAGTTAACCCTTATCACTCAGGTATACAAAAATATAAGGTCAGTGATAAGAACTAAACAGATGCTGTACCAATTTTGTAAGTTGTCTCATCACTGTGGTGACCACAGCACTATCACTGTCCTGAGTTAGGACTCTATATAGAATTCGCTTTTATAGTAGCCACATCATATTTTTAAGTAATCAATGAAAGGATCATGCACATTTGGTTTATATCAAACATTTGATTATTTGCCACTCCCAGCTAAGGCTTTCCCTCCACAAACTGTTTTAAACCAACCCACACATACATATATACATCCCTACAGGTGTAATTTCTAATTTCTTCATTTAAAGTCATCTTGTTGGTATTGCCTGTCTTGAACCCCTTAAAATCTCTGTGAATCTTGATTTAGTCACCTCAGATGTTGTGTTATTTTCATCTGGTCTATGTCTGTACCCCACAGAGCTTAGCTAATAGGTCTACATCTTTTGTTTACATTATTTGAGAACCTATTCGCAGAATGTTGTCTAACTCATATTCTCAGGCTTGTCCATAAGGCGATCCCGAGAATCTGGAAAAGTGTTGGCCAAAATCGAGACGCATTAGCCATTTCCCCCCATTTTCTCCTCTAGTAACCTGGTTAAGAAAGGAAGAAAGATTAGTTTATTAAGGCTTATCCTTAGTGAGGACGGATAGGCTCTAGGGACTTCCTCTCTCTTTTCTAATTGCATGGAAACTATTTTGAATGGTCTTTTGTAGAATTTTAACTTAGATTTACATCAATATCAGAGTATACAGTCTCCTAAATCTGCTTTTTTCTTATTTTTGAAAATGTGGACATTTGCTCATTTATAATTTTCTGGCATTTCTTTCATCCTCCTTGGTTTCAAATCTCTTTCAATGATAAATCCTTCCCAGCTGAGGACAGTAACCCTCACAGAGAAGACAGGAGCGTCATAGGGGATGCAGAGCTCTGCTTTCTTGTTGCCATCTATTAAAAGCCAAGATTTTTTTTACCCGTACCAAGGGTCCATTTTGTCAAACACTTAAATGTAGCTACAAATGGCCTTTTGGATTTTTATCAGCTTATTTGTTAAGCCACACGTCGTGCTGGGATTTGCCCATCCTGACATTTATTAAATGCTACTCTTTGTGTTTATCCCTGGACAACTGTCTCCCGGCCATGACTCCACTTCTCATATTGTTTATATACGCTTTCCTTAGACCTGTGCCCAGCAGACAGCCTTCTCTAGTCCTACCCTGGTTTCTTTAAAGGTGTTCCAAATCATAACTTTTTTTTCCTGGATGTATTGCCAAAAAGACATGTTATTGTTTTTCTTCCTGTCAAGTTCATGTGCCTCTTTGAAATCTCTGTCCATAGAGTCATAATAGCCAATATTTATTAAGCACCTACTATGTGTTAGGCAATGCAAGGTATTTCACATCCAGCTCATTTACACCTCATAATAATTATGAAAGATAGAAATTATAGGTCTCTGAAGGAAAGAATTAACTCAGCAGGCCTAGACTGCTTAAATCCTGCATAATCCCAAGGTCTTCAGAACTGGCCCTTGCCTGGATCTTGGGAGAAGGGCTTTTGAGCCCTTGGAGTATCTTGCCTGAGAAGTGTTGTGGTATGCCTAAGGACTTTGGTCACGCCAGAAAGTTTATGCTAACAATATGATTTATGCTAAAGGGTTATTTTTATATGCCTAAGCTTTTGGCCCATGTTATATCAGTTACCTCTGGGTAAAACTCTGGGGGACTATGATCTAAGGAGCTGAGATAAGTCATACGAATACTACATGTTTGTTTACATGACTGATCCCCAATAAAAACATTAAACATCAAGGCTCGAGTGACCTGGTTGGCACTACTTTGCATGCGTTATCACATATAATTGTTATAAGAATTAAGTGCTGTCTAGACTCTGCTACAGGAGAGGTCAACTGGAAGCTTGCTGGTCTCTTCTGGACTCTACCCACCCCCACACCTTTTACCTTTGCTGATTTTAATTTGTATCCTTTTGCTGTAATAAACTGCAAATAGGAATATACTAGCTTGTCTGAGTCCTGTGAGCCCTTCTAGCAAATTACTGAACCTGAGAGTATTCCTGGGGATCACTGATGCAGGCCTCATTTTATACATAAAGAAACAGGGCTCAAGGAAAGGTAAATGATAGAGCAAGGGTTAGAACTAATTCTTCCAGAAATCAAAGAATTTTTTTCTGTCTGCCACTTCACAGCACTGTCACTTTTTAGAATTAAAAAAAAAAATAGGATGGGCATGATGGTTGATGCCTGTAATCCTAGCACTTTGGGAGGCTGAGTTGGGAGAATTGCTTAAGTCCAGGAATTTAAAACCAGCCTGGACAACATTGTAACAACCCATCTCTGGAAGGAAAATAAAAGAGGGGACAACTCTTTCTAAAGATATAGACTATGGGTTCTGAGAACTGAACTAGTAGAAAGATGAGAATCCAGGTGTCAGAGTGGCCAGTGGAATAGTGCACAGAATATATTTGAACAGTGCTGCAAAGGCTTTGAAGACTAAACCGACAGAACCACAATGAACAGAGGTGCGTTGAACAGACATACACAGGTACATCACATGCGAAAACGAAAATCTTGACATCCTCCATAGGATGTAAACAAGATCTAGAACCTTATAACATAATATTCAAAATGCATACAAATTTACCCTAAATTTTTCAGTTTTTGAAGGAAAAGAGAAATGTAGCTTGACTGGTCAAAAACAATCAACAGATGCCAACAGTGAAATGGCACAGACGTTGGAATTACCTGGCAAAAACTTCAAAGTAACTGTTATAAAAATTTCCTAATAAGCAAGCAGAAACAAATGGCAAAACAGCAAGTTTCAGTAAAGAAATAGAAAATATAAAGAATAAACAAAAATATTAGAATTGAAAAATATACTAATCAAAATTAAAATAAGCTCAGCAGAAGAACTGAAGGGACAGAAAAAAAGAATCAGTGAACAGAATAAATTACCCTATCTGAACAACAAAGAGAAAATAGACTGAAAATAAATAAAAAAAGAACACAGCCTCAGGGACTCGAGGGACCTGTGTGACTATCACTGGAATCATGAAAGGAGAGGAAAAAGAAGGCAAAGCTGAAAAGTACTTGAAGATATAATGGCTTAAAAAAAATACCCAAATTTGGCAAAAAATACAAATGTGTAGGTTTAAGAATTTCAGTGAACTCCACATAGGATAGACACAAAGTAATCCATGTGTAGTCCCAATATTATCAACATCTGGAAACTAAAGACAAAAAAAAGTCTTGATAGCACTTGGAGAAAAATAACGATGTGTTACCTATCAGAGAACAACAATAGGAATGACTAGATTTCCCAGAAGGAGCTATGGAATCTAGAAAGAAGTGGTATAACATTTTTCAAGTACTGAAAGTAACAACTGTGAACACAGAATTCCATATCCCATAAAAATATTGTTCAGTAATAAAGACAAAATAAGTAAATTATGAATGAATACAGACTAGGAGAATTTTCTGCGAGTAGATCATCTTTTAAAAAATTGTGAAAAAGATATTCTTTAATCAGAAGGAAAATGAAGGAAAAAGCAACAGGAAATGGGAAACATCAATGAGGAATGTTGGAAACGCAACAGAAAGGGCAAATATTTGAAATATAGGATAAATATGTCAGACTATTCTTTGCACAAATCCTTTTAAAATACATTTAATGCTTGAAAGCAAAATCTGTAATGTGGTCTAATGTGGTTTCCAAAGTATGTAGATGTACTTATAAGATGCCTATGACAAAAAGAGGAGAAAGGAGCACTTTGTTTTTTTTTTTTTGTTTTTTTTTTTATTAAATCATAGCTGTGTACATTGATATGATCGTGGGGCATCATATACTAGCTTCATAAACCATTTGACACATTTTTATCCCAATATTCAACATAGCCTTCCTGGCATTTTCCCAGTCACCGTGGCATGACATTTACATTTCACATTTGCTGAGTTTCACCCTTGCCCTGGTGAGATGCCCCGTAGGTGTGATTCCACCAATACCCCTCCCTCAACCCCCCTCCCCCCTCCCTCTTCTCCCTTTCCCCCTTTCCCCTATTCTTAGGTTGTAACTGGGTTATAGCTTTCACTGTGTTTTAAATTACTGCTACTGTTCTCTTTCCTCTCTCTCTATGCACCAGCGTGAACGGTTCCCCTTCCAGTTGAGAATCTCACCTATGTGTCACAGCACAATGTGTGAATGACGAATTCACCAGAGAGTCATTCAGGATTGATTAGGGCTTTGGTCACAAAGCTGATCAAAATCTCCCCCCAAGTACTAATGAGTTTTCTAACTATTCGCTATCTTGAGGTGGCGTAATCAGCACTACAAGAGGATGTGAGGTGCAGCAGAAAGATGCGGGGATTAAGGTCCATCTGATTCAAGACACCCCTTCCGTGCAGCTTTGCTTCTGCTTGCTGTGAGCCCAGATAGTCAGACTTCAAAAGAGCAGAACAAATTATGCCGCGTGGCACCCAGTAGCCAAGTAATGACTCGGACTGCTTTGTTCATTAAAAGCTCATTTCTCTTTTTCCTCACTGGTGAAGCTTAATGCAGAGGGAGCTTCACTTAAAGTTAGCATATGGCAAGAAACAAGACAGGCATAGTCACCTTGCCTGCCCCTTGTCCTCATGTCACCTTGGAATCTCAGGTTGATAAACATGAAAGATGACATTTTCTTCAACCTATACAAACAAGCGGATGACTAAGGACATTTTAATCCTGGATGACTGCTAAGTGCCGCAGACTCAGCCATACTGTTGTAAGCCTTGAAGCTATGTGGGATTTGTTAAGTGATGACAAGCTTCCTGTCACCTGTCAACCCTGCCACCTTCCTGTCCGGCCTCCGTGAGCCGCCGCCCAGGCCCTTTGCTTCTGCACTTGTGGTGCTCTCTGCTTGCTCTGCTGGTCTGCAGCTCTTCATCAACATTCTGGCCGCAGTTCAAATGTCGCTTCCTCAGGGAACTTTCTGAACATCTCTTCCGCTCTTTCTTTCTCTGCAGTCCTTTTTGTCATGCTGCTCTTTTCCTCTTGATTGTACTTATTACTTTTGCAATTCCCATTTGTGTATTTGCTGCATGCTTGTTGTCATCTCTCTGCCCTGGAATGGAAAGCTCCTTGAAGGCATTGAGCTGCCCATCTATATGCATTTGTTAATGAGCGAATGATTGCTTACTAGCCCTGTGACTATGGTTAATATTCAGTTGACTCATCTATAACATTGGAACAAAACATGTTCTAATAAGAATATTATAATGATTAAATGAGGCGATTATTCTACAACAAGACCTTGTTTCCTTTATTTTGATTCTTCTGAGACCTTTTGAAATTAAACACTAAAATACCAGCTCCATCTTACAAAAGGAGAACCAAGGTTCAGAGAGGCAAATTAATTTGCCAAAGGCCACAGAGCTGGCAAATGTTAGGACCAGTATTTGAACCAAAGCTTCTAGATGCAAAAATTCTTCAGCTGGTAGGTTTTTTTTGTTGTTTTTCCCCAAGGTGCTGGCAAGCTGTACAGACAAACTCAATTTAAAGAAACTCAAGGATATTTAAATCTGGCTTCTGATTCTTCTGTCCTGGTTCCTGGCCAATCGAAGTTTTGTCTTAGCAGAAAACCTCTGGAGACTGGACAAAATGAGAACAACCTCAGAACCGGGGATTGGTGCATTTTCGAGGAAAGAGGAAAAGAAGAAATAGTAAGCTTTGTTTTTTGGAACACATGCCTGTGGGCTGATATTTAAAGATGTATTTTGGAATTTTGAAAAACTTGCCAAATTCGAGTACATTAGGGAGAGAATGTAGGTAAAAGAAAAGAGTAGAATGCATTTTGGAAGCTGTGATGTGCTGACAGAAAGCCCATCCTATAAATCAATGACATCAAGCCACATACGCTCGTATTTGAGAGAGAGGGAGAAGTCAAAAGGGCCTTTCTCTTTCCACTTCTTTCTAAAGATCAAAAACATATTCAACAAGGAAAATGTTTCTGAATAGAAAAGTTACATGGTAATGATGACAGTTCCATGTCATACACACATATACATGCACATATATAATAAATTAATTTCATCAAATAAAACTTGCTTATTTTAACTTTTCCGCTTTCGTGTGTGTGCGTGCACATGCACGAGTGTCTCCTCTTATGCTCTTAAAATCTATCAGAAAGAAGCCTATAATAAGAGAAAAAGAAGCAGCAGGAGATAGGGGAAAGAAATATTGATAGACTGTGTGACAAGAATAATCTATCTCTTAAAGGATTTTCCCCCTTTCTTAGTTAATATTTTCATTTCTGAAGTGTTTCAGTGTCCTTAAAAATAACGTGGCACATGGTTTATTAGAAATAAAGAAGGGTCTAAAAGCACTTTGAGCATCATTAAGTACCACATTAATAGTTAACACAAAATAATGTTAATAGCTTTAAGAACCTGATCTGGCCTGCGGTTATCTAAAATAATAGTACTATGGAACCAGGGGGGGCTAATAATTTTGACAAAATGAAATGTGTGTGATTTCATTTAGCTGTAATATAAAGCTTAGAGAAAACACTCCTTTTTGATCTGTATCTGAAACCAAATATTTGTTGAATGTTCTTAATCTTGGCAAAGAACCTTCATTGGACTTTCAAAGGGCTAAGTTGAAGAGCTAATACACATTCTCTTCCATCAACTAAAACCTTGACTACATTAGTTTTAATATTTAAATATAACAGTATAGAGAAAAACAGATTAAGTTTTCTCTACAAGAAGCAGCATAGAAAGCAGAGGAAGAAATTAGTCTAAAGGTAATAAAATTAAACATTTTCTTATCTTAAAAAATTATTCACTTCTCTTGAGTTTAAGAAGGAGGGGGGGAAATAAACTAGATAACCCTGTGGTTTTAGTACTTCATGAGCTGTTTTGGAGGAGGCCCATTGGATTTCATTCATTAATTCATTTGCTCACATGCCATTGGTCTTTGTACCCTGTCGTGTTTCAAAAAGGCTTTTGAGTTCATCAAGCCCCTACAAAGAGCTATGTCTTCAATATCTGTGATGAGGGAAAGTGCCTTTTCTCATCATTCACCATGGCCTCCTTTCGGTTCCTTGAATGTGCCAGGCACGCTTCCACCTCAGCACCTTTGCATTTGCAAAACGTTCATCCTCTTCCTGGAAATCCACATGCTGCCTTTACTTTCCTGTAGGTCATTCATTGGCCAAACAATCAAAAATGTCCATACTTCCTTAAGTCAGGCCATATTTTCATTAACTTCCCAAACCCTTCTCCTGCTTTCTTTATCCCATGGTACTTCACATCACTTCACATCACATATTAAATATTTTATGTCTTTTAAAAAACTGTCAGTTTAAATTCCAAGGTCTGTTGTCGGGTTTGTTCACTGCTGGTGTCCTTTGGACCAAGTATCATGTTTTTTACATGTGCATTTGTTTATTCATTAGACAAGTACACTGA
Source organism: Loris lydekkerianus (assembly GCA_963574355.1). Taxonomy (NCBI): domain Eukaryota; kingdom Metazoa; phylum Chordata; class Mammalia; order Primates; family Lorisidae; genus Loris; species Loris lydekkerianus. Next base: position 51,947 of record CAUYPK010109402.1, read on the forward strand.
TATTTGTCCAATGAATAGATGAATGTACATGTCAAATATTTTCTGTATTATTGTGAAATTAACCAACTGTGATATTAACAGTCATGAGGAGATCGGGGCAGAGGCTCAGCAATTGCCAGCATTTAATAGGAAGCATCTCAGACAAAACGTTTCTGCACAATAAGGCATCTATTGTGGGGTTTTTGAGCAAGCGAGTTTCAGCTTATGAGAAAGGCCTGGAATTGCCTCCTTTGTCACTGCACATAGAGAAAGTCCTGTCCAACTAGATAGAACAAGCATACTAGAGAGAAAGGGTCCAACTGTAGGGTTATAGCATTGTGTGGCTATTTACAGAGTTGATGATCAAACAGTAAAACCTTTCAGTGATCAATTAAAAATAAACAAACAAAAAAGATGTGAAGATCCCACACCTGCTAGCCAAATTTCCCAAGGCCAGAGGCGCATGAGAAGTCCATAGGAAAGACTGGACTATGCCACATCTATTTCCTTACCTTCTCTGGTCACCACCTAAGATTGTGAAAAACCTGGTGGGCCAGACTCAGGAGTTTGGATTTGTGTCTGAAGACTCTGCATACCAGTTGAGGTTTTTGAACAGGCTAATCCATAAGGACACCACTGCAGAGTTTTGATGAATTTAAGGACATTGCAGCTCTCTCTAGTGTTATCCTGATACATTTTTTTTCCTGAGAATGTCAGTCCTTATAGATTTGGTAAGTTATTTATTACACAAAGCCTGTTATAATATAAGGTGTACCACTGGTGAAAGCAAAGGTCCGAGTTATGTTTCCCTTCTGATTTCATGGCAATGGCTGATATCTTACTATTAATGGGGATAGACTTACTATGGAGAAGAACAATAATTAGATTGTGTGGCCCAGACAACCCTGATGGAGTTAAGATTCAGGTGTCCAGGGAAGGAGAGACAAGACTGGGCTGTCTCAGAACTATTTTCTTAGCTTTCCTGGTCAACAATTGTTACCTTGTTAAGTAGAACTAACGACTGATATAACATCCTTTGGAGGTTTATAATTTTTGTATTTTAAGGTGTTAACACTAGCACCTACTTCATAGACTTGCATGACATTTAATTTAAGATCTTACCATGAAGGCTAGCCCTTTCCATGGCTATTATTGCACTAGCCACATCCCCTCTCACCATTACTTGTAGAAGTCTGTCCTCCAGCCCACAGTTCAGGGAAGTCCCTTGGCCCATGAAGCAGTCTACCTGGACATGAGGGCATGGATCCAATGCATGGCTTGATTAAATGAATGTGTTTTAATATTAATGACTCTCTTAAGGTTTGAAATGTCTGCACTGCTCTTCATGGTTGTGGCATTTCTCCTCCCTGCACCAGGCTGAGGTATGGCTCTTCTGATGCTGCTGGCTTTGGATAGTCCATCCTCACAATAGTCCTGGATAATCCTGGCTCATCATCACAGTGGCCCCTCACCTGCCCAGAGCTTGATACTCCTACCAGTTCTGAACTCCTTTTCCAAAAAGGCAGAAAAATTTGGTAAATAGAATAATGCCTCCCAAATATCCATGTCCCTAACCCTGGAGCCAGTCAATGTTACCTTATATGGCAAAAGAAACTTGGTAGATGTTAAGAATTTTAAAATGGGGGAGATTATTCTGGATTATCCAGGTGGGCCCGGGGTACAATAATGTACAAAATACAATCACAAGTACCCTTTAAAAGGGAAGCAGAAGAGTCAGAGAAAGAGATGTGATGATGGAAGCAGAGATTGGAGTGATGTGGCCACAACTGAAGGAATGCTGGCAGCCACCAGAAGGTGGAAGAAGCAAGGAAAAGATCTCCCCGAGGAACCACAGAGGGAGTGTGGCCCTCTTGAGTTTGTCGATTGGACTTTTCTAGCCTCTACAACTGTGAGATAATAAATTTCTGTTGTTCTAAGCAATAAATAAATAAATAAACATACAAATAACAAAAAACAAAAAAAGGAAAACCAACAACCACAGCTATAAAATGAATGAATGTCTTTTTGGTTAATATCTATGATTTTTAGTTCAATAGAGTTGGTTTGAATGAAATCTGACCTGAAAGGGGGATGAAAATGTCCATGTAGTAGAAAGTCACCAGGGGCTTCTGTAATGGTAACGCCTTGAATGTGTTAGGCCTGGGACATTTAACTGTTAAATAACCCTAACGTTGCAGTTTCAACAACCCAAGATTCAATCACTGCAGCTGTCATGCATTTTGTGTACTTTGGGATAGAACTCTAGAAACATTCCTGAGATGAACATCTGTCTATTCAGAAGTTGGCAACATAAACAAGGTGTTATGTAGGAACATGAAAAAGTAGCATGATGATCCCTTGACAAGTAAAGATAAGGAAGGCACAGAATCTTGGCATCTTGTTGAAGTAATGAGGTATAAAGAATTTTCTAGGAGAAAAAAAAAGAACATGGGCCATGTCCATTAAAGTTTCTTCCTGCTCCTAGAGCCCTTTCCCAATAGGGATAGCTCATTAATGGGAAGTGTAACAAGAACAGGAGTCAGAAAGTAAGCCATAGTATCATTATTTAAATGTATTTTTCAGCTTCAAACTTGAACTGTGAGTGTAATTCCAATATGTGAGCAACTTGAAAGGTCACTCTCTAGATTTTAGTGTAAATCAATCCAGTAACTCTTTTATCTCTTCCCTACTATAGGTCTCTCAATAATCCTATAAGTATTTACCAGCTCCAATTTATAGCTGAGATTACTCATGTTTGGGGACCTTAAGTAATTTGTCTAAGGTAGTCATAATACTTGGGAAGTGATAGAATTGGGATTCAAACACAGGCAGCTCAATCCCAGACACCCAAACTTCATCACTATTCTCTAATTCCACTGTTCTTGGAGAAAAATTTAGCCACCAACTGTTGCAAAAACAGGTATAAACATTTAAAAATGTTCACTGGGATGAATCATATGCCTTAAATACAGGAAAAAAAAAGAACACATAAAACATCCATTAAAATTGCTTTTCACCCACTCCATTTAGAGGCTATAGCTTAATGGAAAGCAAGAAGCAAGAAAGAATCCAGGCTGCGTATGTCAATAAATATCATCCCATTAAGTGCTCAGAATTCTCACCAGCAGCATCTAAATATAACAACTTGATACTAACAGATAACTTATTGAACATACTAAGAATAAGCTATTGTACCTAGAAGTTTACATGTGTTAATATATTAAGTACTTATAAAATCCAGGTGAATTAAGACTAACCCTCACCCTCACCCCCCTTTTACAGATGAGGAACTAGAGGTATATAACTCATATAGGCAGTTAGGAGGATAGCTTGGCTTTGAGCCTTATAGGCTGGCTGTAGAGTTATATGCCAGATCACTAGGCTGTGCTCCTTCTTGAGAGTCTTGAGTGCTATTTATTTTACCCTGTAAGTGCCAATAGCAACCGTTTTCCACAGCCTAATTTCATATTCAATATTTACATCTGTGTGTATAGCTCTTCTCAGTATTTGCAAAGAACTACCACATGCCATATGTTATTTAAGGAAGGCAGAGATGTTGCCAGAGTCCCCTGTTTCACAGATGAGAAAAATAGAAACCCAGAGAGATTCAATCGTTTATCTGAGGTTACAGTTTATAAAAGGCAAGAATGAGAATTAGAAACCAAATCGATGGCATCATATGACTTGGAAGTGGTTAGCAGCTGTGTAGCAGTTGTTCTAGTTTTTACAGCAGGTCTCAGCTATCATATTCTAATCAGGGGACTGCTTCATTGGCAAAAGCCAGAGCAAGACATTAGTACACAAGATTGGTTGCATTATACCAAAAATGCCTTAGTTCTAAGTTATGAGCTTAACTCTATGAGTGACTTACAGATGCATGATGAAAATATGGGTCTGTTTACAGGTTTAGTTTCTAGTTCTTTTCTAACTAGGGAAGTGTATCCCAAGTTCCAGTCATTTACTTACCTACTTTGTGATTTTTGACTTTTGAAAGTATCACCTGTGCTAGTTTACGTAATATACATTTTAAGCAGACTCATTAATTTTATTTAGCTTAAGTAATAAAATGTGACATTACAAACTTGATGTATGAGTTACATATTTTAAAATATAGCATTAAAATTACACACAAAAAGACAACCTGAATCCACCTCTCAAGGAATAAGGAGAAGTTTGACATGGATCCAGTAAAGGAGGACTTGGTAGCAGGGGAATGGGCCTATGAACTTGAGGTTTCGGCATTCTGTTAATGCTCTTTGTGTTTATTTGCCCAGATATTCATAAACAAACCTTTCTTTTCTTTTGAAACAGTTTAGTGAGATGGAAGAAAAACATTAATTGTACACCACTTGATATAGAAATATGGTGGGAATTCATTATCATAATCAGGAGCAGATGGTCCAGAGGTGGTAAGGTACTTCACAGACACAAACCTGATCCTTAGCTGAAGGGCCAGGGGATCTCGATTTTGCAAATTCTTTTGTCTTCTGGTGGTGTGGGGTGGGAGCAATTAGTTGCTGAATTTTCAGAGTGGTATTGAGCTTTTCCATGGGTCTTTGAGGGCCGTGATATAACTCCCTGCTACACTTCCTTCCCAACTCCCAGTTCATGTTAAAATTAAGCATGACTCTCACTTGAATTCTAGACAAAGCAACTGCAACAGATACACAAGTAGGGGGATTCCCAGAATGTATAATTTGAAACTGGCACTCTGGTTCCATCAGCTGACATATTCGCTGAGTTACCCCATATTCATCATTTGCATGTTTACAATATCTACTCTTTGTGTGTGTGTGTATAGTGTGCCATTTTCAATGAATGTACCACATTATTTGATTTAGTTATTTAACTGTTGTAATAACTTTCTATCATTGATATTGTCATCCCCATTTTGAAAATGGAAAAATAGGCTAAAAAAAATTTTGGAACTTCCTCTCAGCTAGAAATTTGAACGCAGACCTCTGGAATTGGTTGCAAGATAGCTATAAAATCTTTTCTACTCCTACCATTGAGGGTGGGAACTAATGTTCCTTCCTTGGATTTGGGCTAGACTTAGTGAGTTTCCGATGAATGGAATGCAGTGGAATTTATGTCCTAGAATTTCTGAGGCTGGGTCAGAAAAAAGCATTGTAGCTTCTGCTTGGGCCTATAGACAGCCATGCTCTCAGGATATCACCTCTTAGAAGTCAGCTACCAGGCTGTGAGGAAGCCCAAGTAACCCCACAGAGAGGCTCATAGGGAGAGTAAGGTTCTCAGCTGGTAGTCCTGGCTGAGCTCCTGTGACAGGCAGCACGAACTGGTCAGTAATGTCACTAAGCATCCTCAACAGCTAGCTCAGTTGAGTCTTCAGAGCCTGTAGCCCTGGCTGATATCTGACTGCAATCTCATGAGAGATGCTAAATATAAAACATTTTTTCCTTATCTCTGTTCTCTGCAATTTCTTGGGGCCACTCCAAAAGTGCAGCTTGGTTCATGGCACAGAGCATAAAAATACATTATGAACTATGAAAAAATATAGCTAAATTGGTGTCTGTCACGTACATGCTACCAAATTTGGCCAAAACAAAAGTATCTTCATTGTGTGTGTGTGTGTACGGTGTGCATGGCCTGTAATCAACAGCACAGTCATTTTGTCAGCAATTGTGTCCTCTATTATAGTTTAATTATTTTGTGGGCAGAGGTGGAGACTCCTCAGCTCACTGGATATGCCTGTCTTGGACTCTAGTGAGCTGATCTCAAATTCAATCCAAGGGATTAATATTATCTTGCTCATTGTTCTATGACAGATGAAGTAATTTCCCATCCCTAAGGGTTAGATCATTAAGAACAAAACCTCTGAATGGTAAGGGCTATAGAGCAGTTGGAGAACTGAGAGCAATGCTTAAACTGCTTATTTGAAATGACAGACAATAAAGAGAAAATATTCTGTAAAGCCATAGCCCAAATGAAGAGCTGAGTATAATGAAAGAAGTTTGGTAACGCCTAAGAAATTGCTCAATCATTTCCCTCTTATCCAACTTCTTTTTAATTTCTTCTGTATATGTCTCTTTTTTATGTACACACACATATGTATCTCTAACCCATTTTTTTTCTTTTTTTAAAATTTATTTATTTTTATTGTTAAGTTATAGCTGTGTACATTTGTGCAATCAAGGGGTACAATGTGCTGCTTTCATATACAATCTGAAATATTCTCATCAAACTGTTCAGCATAGCCTCCATGGCAATCTATGGTGCATCTTAGAATGGGTACAGGCAAAACTTTCTAACCCATTTTTCATATGCTATCCCATCCTTGGACTGTTAACTTTCCCGGAGTGTCTTTTATTCTTTTCATTTTTCATCTATCCCAGTGGCAATATACAATCAACCGCAGTATTTTAAAAATGTTCATAGAATTTACTGGATGACTATTTTTCTAATTTTTAATTATCCAATGGTTATCTCAAAAAGAAATATAAAATTACCTAACCAAATTACACTATTATTTACTTCTCTCTACCTCATAATTCTTTTTCCTTAAATAGTAGGTGATAACTTTTAAAAAAATTTCCAATTATGGCAGCACCTGTAGCTCAAAGCTGGCCCCATATACCAGAGGTGGCAAGTTCAAACCCAGCCCCAGCCAAAAACTGAAAAAAAAAAAAAAAAAATTCCAATTAATATGAGGGTACACATGATTAGGTTACATTGTTTGTGTTTCTAAGATAAAGTTCAACTTGTAGTTGAAGATGATATGATCTTATGCTTAGAACACCCTAGAGTTTCAACCGCAGGGCTCCTGGAAGTGAACAAAGAATACATTAATGTCTTGGGATACAAAATCATAACAGTCAAGGTGAGAGTCAAATCAAAGACACAATATGCTTCATAGTAACTTCAAAGAAAATGAAGTACCTGGGAATATACCTAACAAAGGTTGTGAAGGATCTCTATAAAGAGAACTACGAAAACCTGAGAAAAGAAATAGCAGAAGACATTAACAAATGATAATTTTAATAATTTCTTTTCATAATATTTTAGATTAAATATCATTTTCTCTTTAGAAAGAGAGCAAACTTCACTAGTTACTAATTTTGGAAGACTTGCTTTGAATTAGTGAAGAACCTCAAATATATGTGTATTTTTTTCATTAAGTTTTGAATTTTTCTACTGTAAGAGGAAATTGCAGGACAATTCTATATTACTTAGTAAGGTCTTTAGAGATCAAATTTATGGAAATGATAATACATGTTTGGTTGTGTAATAAAGTATAAAATGCAGAAATTTACTGACCCAGAAATGTTTTTCAAGTATTTCTCAAGAGAAATGTATTAAAAACGAAAGAGTTATGCCTTCCAGGATAGACTTAATATGCTGGGATACTTGGGAGGAAAGCCAGGGAGCATTGAGATTCTGGGTCCTCCCGCTGTCCTAGAGTGACCCCATATGGCTTAAGTGTGAGTGGAACACAAGAAGTTACTTGCAACAGGGAAGTAAGGCTGCCAGAGTTAAGGTGTCTACCTCTACCACATAAATGGGAAAACAAGAGCCAGAAGAGTAAAATAAACCAACACATACTAAGACTAAAGCCTATAAGGATGGCCAGCAGATATAAAAATGGATAGACAACAGAAAAGCCTAATGTTCATGATGTGAGCTAAGTACTATGTTTTATGTCCCAGAAACCCATCTGTAATGACCCATCAGGGAGGAGGGCCTCAGGATCATCCTTCAAATAGCCTCAGGATAATCCTTCAAATAGACTCCTTTTTTCTCAGTATTAAAAAGTCTAGTTTTAATGTGACTCTAATCTTGCATTTGAGCTTTTTCTTTTTAATAAGAAAGAAATGGGATTTTTCAACCAAACCTCACTCATTCAGATTCTAAGTGTAAGTTTATTATTATTTTTTTTACTATGAACAAAGACATTTCAACGAAAGGTTATTACAAAAACCATTAGGTTAATTAAATTGCCAAAAGAAAAAATTGGTCTCCTTTCTATTCAAAGAATTGCCATGAAGCAAAGACAAACAATCTTAACCTTACATACCCTGTATGAGCTCAATAAATATTGGTTAAATTAAATTTTCTAATATTCATAACCCATGTGAACTTCACACTGAAATGGAAAAAAACCCCTTGGGTGCATTATTTCACAGGCAACATGAGGCCAACCTGACGATACCCTGAAAGAGGCTCTTTGAACATTCCTGAAGTTTCTTTTCTTTTTCTGAGGATTTACTGCTTCATTTACAGTACAAACCAGAGAACCTTTCTCTGTCCCACAATTTAGAAGGGGTTACTTCAGGAAAGTTGTTATTAGAAAGTTAAACAAACCAGCAGGATGTTATAATAACAAAATCAATAATAGTAATAATAATAATAATAATAACCTGCAGACTCAAAATATTTAAAACTATGTTTCTTATGTCCTCCCCACCTCCTCCTCCCAATTTGGTTCTTGCACTAGGCCCACTGTTCAAACTGGCCAGAGAGCTACAAGTCTCCTACAGAGCTTGACTCCAATACAGTTATTCATAAAGCCCCTTTATTCTTTAGTTATCTCTCTATTTCCATTTCTGTGAATTAGATCCTTCTTCTCTCAGTTATAGATGCTTCAGACAGGTTCCTTTAGTCCAGGCTCATCTCAGTCAATCAAATCTACCTCCTTCTTGGAATCCAATACACTATACTATTGAGGCCAGTCACTATCTGTTTCTACAAATACATCACGCTTTTTCTTAGGCCGCAACTTACATCATTTTGTTTCCAGAAAAACCCAACCTTTCCCATCTCCATTCATCTCTCTTTCAAAGACAAACTGAAGTCCCACCTGCCTTCCTGATCCCTCGAAGTCTTAACATACCTTCTTTGGCCTCCTTTATTCATAGAAATTGGTTCTTTACTGCAGTTGAACTTCAAGAGCTCTATAGTGCTCAGTGAAGCTAACCTCCACACTGATGCAAAAGATAAAACTAAGCAATGGACTCTCACAAAATAAGATGAATAGAACACTACCACACTTATCAATTATCTCAATAAATTATTGAGATATAATTTAATTATAATAAATTATTGATGGCTTGAATTCCCCACTGAAGAGACATAGATTGGCGGATTGGATTAAAAAACACAAGCCATCCATTTGCTGTCTGCAAGAAACACACTTGGCTTCAAAAGATAAATTAAACCTCTGAGTCAAGGGTTGGAAGACAATTTTTTAGGCAAATGGAATTCAGAAGAAAAGAGGAGTTGCAATCTTATTTTCAGATACATGTGGATTTAAAGCAACTAAAGTAAAAAAAGACAAAGATGGTCACTTTATATTTGTCAATGAAAAA
>CAUYPK010109405.1:0-16427 GCA_963574355.1 Loris lydekkerianus
CTGATAGCAAAATGTCTTCAGGAAATGCCAAAATTGGGTACCCTGCCCCCAACTTCAAAGCCACAGCTGTTATGCCAGATGGTCAGTTCAAAGATATCAGCCTATCTGACTATAAAGGTAAGAGTAATTACATTGGACTCATTAAGGTGGTATTATTTTGTTTGTTTATTTATTTTGTTACCCTTGGTAGAGTGCCATGCTGTTACTACTCATAGCAACCTCAAATTCTTGGGCTTAAGTGATACTCTTGCCTCAGCCTCCCAAGTAGGTGGGACTATAGGCGCCTGCCACAATGCCCAGCTATTCTTGTAGAGAGGAGGTCTCAGTCTGGCTCAGGATGGTCTTGAACTCCTGAGCTTAGGCAATCCTCACCGCCTTGGCCTTCCAGAGTGCTAGGATTACAGACATGAGCCACCGTGCCTAGCCAGGTGGAATTATTTTGTAAAGTAGGGATGGCTTGTTAGATTTGGGTTAATGTTATGTTTGACTGTAAAATGTTTTATGCTTCCCAAGATGAAGTTTTTAGATCAGAGGGCCGTTGCTTCCATGTTGAAGTGAAGTGGTGTTTATCAACAGTGATCACAGGATATCCTGAATCCAGACTACTTCTGGAGAAAGCACATGCTTCATGGATGGAAATATTAATTACCTTTTCAGTATTCCTCCTGAATTGTATTATTGGTGGCGTTCTCATTATCTCTTCTTATAAGAGGTCTTTTACATTTAAAACCTGCTCAAGTCTTTGGAGCTGTAATGCTACTTGCTGAGTTTTAACATTAGGCAGAGGGCTTAGGCACATTCCCTTGACTGTTTTGCCCCCAGAGGAGAATTGATGTTACAGTTGGAACAAGTCCCTTTTCTGTTGTCATAGTTTCATGGAGGCACTTGGTAAGTTCTTTTGAGACTCTTCCTTTTTTTTGGTTAGTCCCTGTGCAGCTGGGTCTCTTGGGACAATTGAACGTACAGATTTGCTTAGAATACAAACCTGAAACTCAGATGTTGTACTTTTCTTAGTGATATAGTATTAGTTTTTAGAGGTAGCTTTTAGGTAAAACATAATGACTAGTTTTCCTGACATATTACATCTACTTGGTTGTTGGGGCTTCTTGTGCAGACAAGGTAAATAGCACCATAGGGAGGAGACCCTGGCCTATGAGTATAAGAAAGAAATCTAGGAGGAGCTGCTCTTTGTCCTCCAGGGCTTGACCTATAAAGGCTTTGAAGTGTTTGTTAGGCAAAGCCCTGGAGGCTAGAGTGCTGCTTTGTTAGTTAGCCTTGCTCATAGCAACCTAAAACTCCTGGCAGGAATCCTCCTGCCTCAGCTTCATCAAAAGCTGGGACTATAGGCACCTGCCACAATACCTGGCTAAATTTTTTTTTTTTCCTGTATTTTATAGAAATGGGGTCTCACTCTTGCTCAGGCTGGTCTCATAGTCTGAGCTCAGGGAATTTTCCCACCTCTACCTTTCAGATTACAGGCTGAGCCACCATACCTGGCCATCTGGAGAGGTTTTTTTTTTTTTTTTTTGAGACAGTCTAACTATGTCGCCCTCAGTAGAGTGCTTTGGTATCACAGCTCACAGCAACCTCTAACTCTTAGGCTCAAAGTGATTCTCTTGCCTCAGCTTTCCAAGTAGTTGGGACTACAGGTACCCACCACAATGCCTGGCTATTTTTTTGTTGCAGCTGTCATTATTGTTTAGCTGTCCTGGGCAGGGTTTGAACCTGCCAGCCTCTTGGTATGTGGCCGGCGCCAATCCTAGAGAGGTTTTTTAGATGAGTCAGTTTGTAGTGATACTGCTTTTTAAGGAGGTGAATGTCAAGATAGGCTACTTGGACTTTCAAACATTGCTATTATCTGGAAATGAGTGAATATTTGGGATTGTTCCCAATAGTTTAGCCTACTAGGTGTGGTAAGAGGCTGCCTGGCCAGTTTGAAGATCTACTATAATGGTAATCTGAATGACTTACATAAAATTGCTGCTAAAAATCCTGTTACCTATCATCACTACTTTTGTAACTATCTAACACATAAAAAAAAAATTTTTTTTTGAGATAGTCTTACTTTGTCACCTTTGGTAGAGGGCTGTGGTGTTAAGCTCACAGCAACCTCAAACTCTTCAGCTTAAGCAATTCTCTTGCCTCAACCTTCCAAATAGCTAGGACTATAGGTGCCCACAACGCCTGGCTATTTTACTTATTTATTTATTTATTTTTGAGACAGACCCTCAAGCTGTCGCCCTGAGTGGAGTGCAGTGGCATCACAGTTCACAGTAACCTCCAAATCCTGGGCTCAAGCAATTCTCCTGTCTCTGCCTCCCAAGTAGCTGGGGCTAGAGGCGTCCACCACAATGCCCGGCTATTTTTTGGTTGCAGCTGTCATTGTTTGGCAAGCGTGGGGTGGGTTCGAACCTGCCAGCTCCAGTGTACGTGGCTGCTGCCTTAGCCGCTTGAGCCACAGGCACCGAGCCTATTTATTTATTTATTTTAGAGACAAGGTCTTGCTCTGTCTCTGGCTCAGGCTGGTCTTGAACTCCTGAGCTCAGGTAGTCCACTCACCTCAGCCTCCCAGACTGCTAGGATTATGGGTGTGAGCCACCATGCCTGGCTCACTTTTTTTTTTTTTTTTTTTGAGATGGTGTCTTGCTATGTTGTCTGGGCTGGCCTTGAATTCCTGGGCTCAAGGGATCTTATCCTGAACCTCCTGGGTGCATGCCACTGCACCCAGCTTAACATTTTTTTTTTTAATCCTGTGTGATAGATTGTTAGGACTGCATGTGATCACTTAAACAATACTTGTTCCATTATTATGATTCATTGTGGAAAAAACAAAGGCTCCAAATTCTTTTTTTTTTTGAGACAGCGTTTCAAGCTGTCACCCTGGGTACAGTGCTGTGCCATGGTGTCACAGGTTACAGCAACCTCAAACTCTTGGACTTAAGCGTTCTTCTTGCTTCAGCTTCCCAAGTAGCTGGGACTATAGGCACCCACCACAATGCCCAGCTATTTTTTGGTTGCAGTTGTCATTGTTGTTTGGCCAGCCCGGGCTGGATTCAAACCTGCTAACTCCGGTGTATGTGTCTGGCACCCTAGCTGCTTTGAGCTACAGGTGTCGAGCCAGGCTTCGAATTCTTACTGGTGTCTTATCTCTTCATAGTAGAGGAGAACCCAGCAATTTAGCCTTTTATGTTTGTAAGCATCGGCATTAGGCTATCCAGCAGATAATTATATTCTTGCTTTTCTTCACTGGAGAACTTAGTGTTTATGTTCATTTTAGCCACTCAATATCAAATTTTAGCCTTTACAAGATTAAAATTAACCCGAACAGTGTTATTCTGTAGTTGGCAGTTACAACATTGAGGCAGGTGAATAAAGCTGGAACTTTTTTCATTCAGGCCTTCCTGTTGCAGCAGCTTCTAAAAGTAGTTGCTAATAGGAGACATATATGAATATCTTGGCTTTTAGTGGTTATCTTGTCTGCCATCAATTTAGAACTTCTTTTTCCACAGTAAAATTTCTTTGACTTAATATCTGTAAACCAAGGAAGTCTTTTTCAAAGGCTAATCAATGATTTCTGTTTTTTTACCCTAGGAAAATATGTTGTGTTCTTCTTTTACCCTCTTGATTTCACCTTTGTCTGCCCCACGGAGATCATTGCTTTCAGTGATAGGGCAGAAGAATTTAAGAAACTCAACTGCCAGGTGATTGGTGCTCCTGTGGATTCTCATTTCTGTCACCTGGCATGGATCAACACACCTAAGAAACAGGGAGGACTGGGACCCATGAACATTCCTTTAGTGTCAGACCCCAAGCGCACCATTGCGCAGGATTATGGTGTCTTAAAGGCTGATGAAGGCATCTCATTCAGGTATGTCATTAGAATTATTCAGTACGGGCTGGGTGTGATGGCTCTTGTCTGTAATCCTGGTGCTTTGGGAAGCCACAGAGGGAAGATTGCTTGAGGCTAGAAGCTAAAAACCAGCCTGAGCAAGAATAAGATCCTGTCTATGCAGAAAAATTGAAAAATTAGCCAGGGATGGTGGTGCATGTCTCTAATAGTTCCAGCTACTTGGGAGGCTAAGGCAGGAGGATTGCTTGAGCCCAGGAGTTTGAGGTTGCATTGAACTATGAGGATGCCACTGCATTCCAGCCTAGGTAAGCTGGAGAGCAAGACCCTGTCTCCAAAAAAAGAAAAAAATCAGTTGGCTTAAAGCCATTTATTTGAATAAGGCTCACAGCCCTGATCTGTAGAGTCTCCTTCATTTCCTTATTTTTCTTTATTTCATTTTTTATTGAGACAGTCTTACTACATCACCCTTGGTAGAGTGCCATGGCAGTGTCAAAGCTCACAGCAACCTCCAACTCTTGGGGTTAAGCGATTCTCTTATCTCAGCTTCCCGAGTAGCTGGGATACAGGCGCCCACCATAACACCCAGCTATGTTTTTTTTGGTGTTGTCAGTGTTGTTTTGGCAGACTTGGGCTGGGTTTAAACCCGCCAACCCTGGTGTATGTGGCCAGAGCCCTAACCACTGAGCTATGGGCATCGAGCCCCTTATTTTTCATTATTGTATGAAAGACTCACTAAGAGCAAAGCCAGTTTTAGAGATCAGGCCATTTCTGTAGGGCTTCAAGTGTCTGTCATTCCAGCAAAGCAGATTTCTAAACCTGTACTGCTTCTTTCTCCTCCTTTGATTTTTCAATCTCTTTATTCTAGGGGCCTCTTTATTATTGACGATAAGGGTACACTTCGGCAGATCACTGTGAATGACCTCCCTGTTGGTCGCTCTGTGGATGAGACTCTGAGACTGGTTCAGGCTTCCAGTTCACTGACAAACATGGGGAAGGTAAGTTATCTGCCTGGCAACAGGACTACAAAGTGGTGGTAGGGTGAGAAAGATGGTAGGAGCAGAGTCTACCACATAGGAATAGAATGAGTATGTCTCTTTAAGAAATTGAAGTCTGGATTATAGTAGGTTGTGGGGACAGGGGTAGTGGGAAAGTTAGGGGGGAGAAAAATATGGAGTAAAGGCTTTTTGTTCAAACTACACGTTCCCATCCTCTGTTCTTGTTTAGAATCACTCACTGCTACAGATCTAACTTACTGGAGTGTAGGAGAATCTCATAGATGTATTAGAGCAAAACTAAAACGTTGAGCAACATATGTAGAGGTATCGCATGCCACTTTTGACAATTGTTTATTGGGAGAATAGCTCAATCCCCTGTTCATAGTTGTTTTTCTTGGGGTTTAAAAAAAACAACATATGCATGCGATAAGAGTTTGTCCCAGGTGGAAGGTAAAAATAAATAAAAATACGTGCAGCTTTAAAATTTAGAAAATAGAACTAATATAACTTAAAGATAATTTCTGCTATGTAAAAATTCATTCTGGGCTGGGCACGGTGGCTCTCATACCTGTATCCTAGCACTTTGGGAAGCGGAGGTAGTTCCAGACACCTGAGAGGCTGAGGCAAGAGAATAACTTGAGACGAAGAGTTTGAGGTTGCTGTGAGCTATGATGCGGAGGGTGGCAAAGTGATAGTTTCTCAAAAAAAATAAAATAAATTAAAATCCATTCTGCAGCCAGGTATGGTGGTACGTGCCTCTAGTCCCAGGTACTCAGAAGGAGGATCACTTGAGACCAGGCATTGGAGGCTACAATGTGCTGTAATGATTATAATAATGCCTGTAACTTGCCATTATACTCTAGCCTGGGCAACAAAGGAAACCCCCTCTGCTACAAAAAAAAAAAAAATCCATTCTGGAATTCACAACCAAGCACAACAAACATGTCCCATACCTCTTAAGTAGCTGGATGAAAACCACTACTGCCTTCCCACACTCCACTCACTCCACCCCCAAACACAATGCACACAAGCAACCATGGAACACAATGTATCTGACTCCTCCAGGTGTAGAACCAGCACAAGGCATGCCATGTCACATTTCCTCTCTAAAAGTAGGAAATTGTGACGCAGAAACTGAAGAAACAAAGAGCACCGAAGTAACTATTGGGCTGCATGAGCTTCGGAAAAGATCAAGGTTTGAATCACCCGAGATACCAGATAGCAAAAGAGCCTGCCAAAGATGTTGAAAACCTGAAGACAGAACTTCAACGAGGATTTAATGCTATCAGTCTTGCCATAAGTGACTTCTGGAAACAAGAAGCAGAATTACTGCTTTTGAAGGAACAATTGAAGAAGCTTACAGCTTGATGTTTCATTTATTCATACTCCATCTTAGGAGTTGCACCAATGGGACATACCTACTCAAACTTACCTCACATGGCATCTCCACCCTTTGCCATGTAGGCAACTGCACTGAGAACTGAAACTTTAACTGAGGCTGTATCTGAGAGTGCTGGTAGTAATGCAAACAGTGTTCAGCTTGCACACCTCATAACCACCACTTATGCTCACACTTCCCAAATCCATTCCCCTCCTTTCCTTTAGATAAGTACACAGGCCCAGAAAATCTTGTAAATTAGCTTTAGGCACAAATAACATTGTAGATTTAAAAAAATCCATTCTGGCTTGGCGCCTGTGGCACAAGCAGCTAAGGCGCCAGCCACATACACCTGAGCTGGCGGGTCCGAATCCCGGGCCTGCCAAACAACAATGATGTCTGTAACAAAAAAATTGCCAGGTGTTGTGGCGGGCACCTATGGTCCCAGCTGCTTGGGAGGCAGAGGCAGGAGAATAGCTTAAGCCCAGGAGTTTGAGGTTGCTGTGAGCTGTGATGCCACAGCACTCTACTGAGGGTGACAGTTTAAGGCTCTGTCTCAAAAAAAAACACAACTCCATTCTGTTATATAATATAGTTTAATTTGTAAGAATTACTGTTATCAGGGCAGGGAGGGATAAAAAAATTACTGTTATCAAATACTAAGTCACAGAAATGTTCTACACAAAAGCTTTTTGAGACAGACTCTCATTCTGTCACCCTGGGTGAAGTGATGTGGTGTCACAGCTCACAGCAACCTCCAACTCTTAGGCTTAAGCGATTCTCTTGCCTCAGCCTCCCAAGTAGCTTGAACTTATAGGCTCCCGCTGCAATGCTCGGCTATTTTTATTTATTTATTTTTTTGTAGAGACAGAGTCTCACTTAACCGCCCTTGGTGGAGTGCTGTGAAGTCACAGGACTCACAGCAACCTCCAGCTCTTGGGCTTCCGCAATTCTCCTGCCTCAGCCTCCCAAGCAGCTGGGACTACAGGCGCCCACCACAACGCCTGGCTATTTTTTGGTTGCAGTTCGGCCGGGGCTGGGTTTGAACCCGCCACCCTCGGTATATGGGGCCGGAGCCCTACTCACTGAGCCAGAGGCACCACCCCTGCTTGGCTATTTTTTGTTGCAGTTGCCACTGCTGTTTTTAGCTGGCCGGGTGGGGTTTGAACCCACCACCCTTAGTATATGGGGCCTGCGCCCTACCCACTGAGCCACAGGCATCGCCCATAAAAACTTTTTTTTAAATGAAGGGTTGAGCTAGGTCTCAAGTGAAATGTCAAGGTTATTTATTGGAAGTCTCAGAATCAAAGATGATTTTGGAAGCCTGTACTTGTAAAACCTAAACATCACTGGCCACATTTCTTTCAATTTTTGGTGTTTTGTTTGTTTGTTTGTTTTTGAGATAGTGTCTTAAGCTGTTGCCCTGTGTAGAGTTCCATGGCGTCATAGCTCACAGCAACCTCAAACTCATGAGCTTAAGCAATTCTTTTGCCTCAGCCTCCTAATCAGCTGGGACTACAGGCACCCACCACAACACCCAGCTATTTTTGTTGAATTTGACATTGTTTTTAGCTGGTCTGCCTATGATTGGCTGGGATTAGAGCCCACCAGCGTTGGTGTATGTGGCTGGCGCTCTACCCACTGAGCTTTGAGCACCGCCCTCAATTTTATTTTTTTTGTCTAGCATTTGCTAGAGTGTAGGCCTTTCTTTTCCCACTGCCTCACCGCTGGTACTTTTCTCCTTAGGTGTTACTGTTTTGGGTGTTGTAATTAAAATGAAAAAAAGTACTTGCTTGGATAATATACTAAAATACTAAAATTGGAATGGTACAGTGAAGATTAGCATGGCCCCAGCACAAGGATGACACACACATTTGTGAAGTATTCCATATTTTTAAAAACTCAATTTAATTCAAGTTGTAAGCGGAGGGAGGGGGGATTGGTTTACGTAATGGATACAATGCAAGGGGTGTATGGCACACCTGGCTATAGAACATAACTAAAACAGGGACCATGGTTCTGCGTTTGTGGCTCATGGAGTAGGGCGCCAGCCCCATATACCAGAGGTGGTGGGTTCAAACCCAGCCCCAGCCAAAAAAAAAAAAAATCTAGCTAAAACAGGGACCATAACCTAACAAAAGCAAACAGTTAACCTAATCACATAGACACTCATATTAATATAAGATCTAAAAAAGGCACTGGAAATCACTGTGATTTCTCCCTGTGCACACAGTAAATAAAAATCTTTTATTTAAAAAAAAGGGGGCACGGAACTGCTTGATTTTGGCTTTTGAGTTACAAGGTGACCTTTCTTTGTGAGCGTGGCTGTTTCTCACAAGGTACATTAACCCTGCTAAGTGCTTAGTTTTTAAGAACTCAACTCCTGAAGCAGCAATCTGCTGGGTATGAGGTTCTTGACTCCTGTCTCCAGCTTAATGTAATTTGGGATATGAAAAATTCTGATTGAGTGCTGTTGACATCAGATCAAGGGCACAGGTGGACTTAGATAATCTTATTCCCTTACTACATGTCATCTTTTTTAGGAGACATCTAGTTCAGACTAGCTTTGTAAGGCCCATTTTAGCTCTAATGTTGTGACTTAAAATGAAGTTCTAGCCTGAGCAAAGTGAGACCCCCATCTGTACTAAAGATAGAAAAACTAGCTGGGCTTTGTGGTGGATGCCTGTAGTACCAGCTACTCAGGAGGTTGAGACAGGAGGATCACTTGAGCCCAACTAAGAATTTGAGGTTGCTGTGAGGTATGATGATGCCATGCCTTCTACCCAGGGCACAGAGTGAAACTCAGACTGCCTCAAAAAAATAAAAAAAACCCAAAACCCCAAACTAGGCCAAGGACTGTGGCTGACACCTGTAATCCTAACACTGTGGGATGCCCAGGTGGGTGGATTGCAGGTCTCCCAGGTTAAAGACCAGCCTGAGCAAGAGTAAGAACCCACCTCTAAAAATAACCAAGTGTTGGTTTGTGCCTGTGGCTCAGTGAGTATAGGGCTAGCCCCAGCCACACTGCAACAAAAAAAATAGCTGGGTGTTGTGGCGGGCACCTGTAGTCCCAGTTACTCAGGAGGCTGACGCAAGAGGATCACCTAAACCCAGGAGTTGGAGGTTGCTGTGAGGTGTGACAGCACAGCACTTTACTGAGAGTGACAAAGTGAGACTCTGTCTCTTAAAAAAAAAAAAAAAAATAGCCAGATGCTGTGGCAGGCACCTATAGTCCTAGGTACTTGGGAAGCTAAGGCAAGAGAATCACTTGAGCCCAAGAGTTTGAGGTTGTTGTGTGCTACAACGCCATGGCACACAACATGAAGGGCAACAAAACGAGACTTTGTGAGACTGTCTTAAAAAAAAGATAATAGAGTTTTGATTAGTGCTGTGTGTATGAGATACCCAGAAGTGGCTCGGCGCCTGTGGCTCAAGCGGCTAAGCTGCCAACCACATACACCTGAGCTGGCGGATTCGAATCCAACCCAGGCCTGCCAAACAACAATGACGGCTGCAACCAAAAAATAGTTGGACATTGTGGTGGGCGCCTGTAGTCCCAGCTACTTGGGAGGCGGAGGCAGGAGACTGGCTTCAGCCCAGGAGTTGGAGGTTGCTGTGAGCTGTGATGCCACACACAGCACTCAGTCCAACGCAACAGCTTGAGGCTCTGTCTCAAAAACAACAACAACAACAACAACAAAAGATACCTAGAGGTGCTGGCTTGGTTAGGGTAAAAACTGATAATGTAGCTATCAGGGAGCATTGATAACCAGATGATTGCATTTGATCAGAAGCCTGTGTGGTTATTAGCTTGGCCAAATGAATGCACTAGTATCTGTTTAGACTGCCCCTAGTGGGTTATGAAGTTCTTCACTAAAACAGGCATCAGAAGTGGCAAAGTAGGCCCTTTCCTAGGACTTCATACAGATGTTAAGACTTCTGAACCCAAGGTTTTGGTGACTGAGAAGTTTGGCTTTTCAGACTCTGTGGGTCTCTGCTGCTTCTCATCCCACAAGAACATGCACAGCTTTCTGTGTGAAGCCTTTTTAATAGTCAGCATTTGAGAGACTATAAATGCTAGCTTATCATCGGTACTTAGTTTTAAGGACCAATAAACCAATATTTAAAACACATTCTTTAGGCTATTTAGGCGGTGCATATAGCTCAGTGGACAGGGCACCGGCCACTTTCACCAATGCAGGTGCGTTTGAGCCCAGCCCAGTTCTGCTAGACAACGACAACTGCACTAAAAAAATAGCTGGGTATTGTGGTGGTCGCCTGTAGTCCCAGCTATTCGGGAGTCTGAGGCAAAAGAATCACATAAGTCCAAGAGTTTGAGGTTGCTGTGAGCTGTGATGCCGTAGCACTCTACCAAGGGTGACATAGTGAGACTCTTGTCAAAAAAAAAAAACAACTATTTATTGTTAGTGGTGGAGCTGGGATTCAAATTCATAGGCTTTCTTAGGCAATTAAAATGCAGAAAAAGGCTCAGCACCTGTGGCTCAAGCTGTTAAGGCACCATCCACACACACCTGAGCTGGCAGGTTTGAATCCAGCCTGGGCCTGCCAAACAATGACGGCTGCAACCAAAAAATAGCTGGCCATTGTGGCAGGTGCCTGTGGGTGTCCCAGCTACTTGGGAGGCGGAGGCAGGAGAATCACTTGAGCCCAAGAGTTGGAGGTTGCTGTGAGCTGTGATGCTACAGCACTCTACCCAGGGTGACAGCTTGAGGCTTTGTTTAAAAAAATAAAATGCAGAAAAATCTTTTTTTTTTTTTTTGAGACGGTCTCTAGCTGTCGCCCTGGGTAGAGTTCCATGGTGTCATAGCTCATAGCGACCTTCCTTCAACTCTTGGTTGAAGTTGGTCATTTGAACTCTTGGTTCAAGTAATCATTTTGCCTCAGTTTTGCTTTTTTTTTTTTTTTTTTTTTTTTTTTGTTGTTGTTGTTGTTGTTGTTGTAGTTTTGGCCAGGGCTGGGTTTGAACCCACCACCTCCAGTATATGGGGCTAGCGCCCTACTCCTTGAGCCATAGGCGCCGCCCAGTTTTTCTGTTTTTAGTGGATAAGGGTCTTGATTTTGCTCAAGCTGGTCTCGAACTCATGAGTTCAAGCTGTCCACCAACTTCGATCTCCCAGAGTGCTAGGATTATAGGCTGAGCCACCATGCCTGACCTAGAAAAAACTTTGTTTAGGGCCTTTTGTATTAGGTGGTCCTCTTAATACTGAGGTCACTGTGAGTATTGTCATTTTCTCCTTGGAGAGTCAGCACTTCTGTTGCAACATAAACCATCTGGTTTATGTGGAACTCATTAAAATGGATCTATTTTTTTATTTTTTATTTTTTGAGACAGTTTCAAGGTATTGCCTTGGGTAGGGTGCTGTGGCATCATAGCTTACAGCAACTTCTAACTCTTGGACTCAAGTGATCCTCTTAACTCAATTTTTCTACTTTGAGTGGAGACAGGGTCTTGCTGTTGCTCAGGCTGTCAGTGAACTCAGTGAGCTCAAGCAATCCACCTGCCTCGACCTCCCAGAGTGCTAGGATTACAGGTGTGAGCCACCACACCCGGCCAATAAATCCATTCTGGAACTCACAACCTAGCACAACCAGCATGTCCAGCAGACCTCTGAGTAGCTGGATGAAAACCACTCCATTCTCTCCACATTCCACCCTGGAAGTGGAATTCATTTTAATTCCAAAAAACAATACTATTGAGGGAGGCGCCTGTGGCTCAAAGGAGTAGGGCGCCAGCCCTATATGCCAGAGGTGGCAGGTTTAAACCCAGCTCTGGCCAAAAACTGAAAACAAACAAACAAAAAAAAAAACAGTGTTGAGTATGAGTGAAACATTTAAGTGGGGCTCTTTTTGTCACTAATACAAGTATAATTGTAAGAGCCAGGAGGCCTTAGAGGCAAGGAGCCTGAATTGCCAAGGTCTTTTCTGGTTATTTCTCCTATTTAGCTGTGAGGCCCAGTTCTTTGTGTTCCCTGTTAGCACTTACTGGCAGACTTCTAGCTGGCTCTGGCCTGGTCTTTCATTCTGTTCTTGGTTCTTTGTAGTTTGCTTTATGTTTAGGGCCTGTATTGTAACCCTTTGGTGCCACTAAACTATTTATATATTTAGAGACAAGCTCACTCTCACCCTGGGTAGAATGCCATGGCATCATTGTAGTTCACAGCAGCCTCAAACTCCTGGATTTGAACAACTCTGCTGTCTCAGCCTTCTGAGTAGCTGGGACTGTAGGCCCCGTTCACAATGCCTGACTAGTTTTAGTATAGATGGGGTCTCATTCTTGCTCAGGCTGGTCTTAAACTTCTGAACTGAGTCTACCCGCCTCGGCCTCCCAGAGTGCTAGGAATCACCATGCCCAACCTAAACCAATAACTTTAATAACCAGATGAAGATTTCAGGAAAATAATGGCAGCTGGGCGTTCCATTTAGCTTTTGTTCCATCTTTACCTTTTGCCCAGAAAGCTGGTTGCATGTTTCTGAGGTTATGATATACTTGGAACAAAAAGAGGCTTCCCTGTCTCTCACTTGACCAAATGAAACTCTTGCTTGCTGTGTGTTACAGACTTTGGGGACTACATGTCTCCTAGAATATGACAGCAAATGGAAGTGGAAAAATCAGGCTAGACCAAGGCACGCAGCTAGCTGTGTGGCCTTAGGAAAAGGTTAAAGGTTATGCTTTCCGTATAAATGTGTGAAAGATTTTCTTTCTTTTTTTTTTTTTTTTTTAGTTTTTGGCTGGGGCTGGGTTTGAACCCACCACCTCCGGTATATGGGGCCAGTGCTCTACTCCTTTGAGCCACAGGCACTGCCCGTGAAAGATTTTCAAACCCTGCTTTTTGCTTACTAAAAGAGGGGAATTAATTTGCCTCATAGCTCCCAGCAACCTCAAACTCTAGGGCTAAACTAATCCTTTTGCCTCGTCTCCTCAGTAGCAGGGACTATGGGTGCCCTCCACAACTCCAGGTTAATTTTTTTCTTTTTTTTTTTTTTTTATTTTTTGAGACAGAGCCTCAAGGTGTCACCCTGGGTAGAGTATTGTGACATCACAGCTCACAGCAACCTCCCAACTCCTGGGCTCAAGCTATTCTCCTGCTTCCACTTCCCAAGTAGCTGGGACCACAGGCGCCCACCACAATACCCGGCTATTTTTTGGTTGCAGCCATCATTGTTGTTTGGTGGGCCTGGGCTGGATTCAAACCTGCTAGCTCAGGTGTATGTGGCTGGCGCCTTAGCTGCTTGAGCCACAGGCGCCAAGCCCAGATTAATTTTTTTTCATAGTAGATGGGGTCTTGCTCTTGCTCAGGCTGGTCTTGAATTCCTGAGCTCAAGGAATTGACGGACCTTGATTCTCAGAATGCTGGGATTACAGACTTGAGCCACCATGCCTGGCCTTGAGCCAACATTGTAAACACTTACCGTATATACTCCAGTATAAGCCGACCTGAGTATAAGCCGACCTCCTTAATTTTACCCTAAAAACTGGGAAAACTTAGTGACTCGAGTATAAGCTGAGGTGGAAAATGCAGCAGCCACTGGTAAATTTCAAAAATAATAATATATACCCAAAACAATTACAGTAATTGAGGAATCAGTGGGTTAAATGCTGATACCCTCACATCAGATACAGCTGAAGCTCTGTTTGGACATACAGATGATGATGAGAAGGAATCCAGTTTTAGGATTTTAACCTTTGTGATTTAGCTTGATTACCTGTTAAGCTAAGCGCACTGAATCAAATAACCTGTATGACCCCAGTATAAGCCGAGTTCGGGGTTTTTTTGGCACAAATTTTCAGCACAAAAACTCAGCTTATACTCGAGTATATACGGTATTTTGGACTTTTAGCCTCTAGAACTATGGGATGGTAAAAGTTTTCTGTTTGTTTAAGCCAAAAGAAAAAAAGTGCTGAGAAGACAGACTGAGCACTTGTTTCAGTTTTCTGAAGGGGCTACTAGAGGGAAACGGGAGCTTAGGGTTTATAGAATCCTAGCTTTGTCATTTATTTAGCTTGTTTTTTTTTATCCCCCTTGAGAATGGGAAAGTGGTGGCAAATCATTTAAACTTCACCATTATTTTCTTTTTGGAAAGCTTTTATTGTGATAACATAATTACTAAGCATAATTCAGTGGCATTAATGGCATTGATAACTGGCCCTTTGTATATCTTCTTTTGAATTGGAATTGGTTTGTCCTTTGGTGTTGAGTTGTAGGATTTCTTTATATATTTTAGAAATAAATTCTGTATCAGAGATATGATTTGCAAATGCTTTCTCTCATTCTGTGGGCTGTCTTTACACTTTCTTGATAATGTCCTTGGATGTACAAAAGTTCTTAATTTTGATGAAGTCTAAAAATTTATCTTTTTTTCCCCCCTTTTTTGAGATGGAGTCTCACTCTGTTGCCCAGGCTAGAGTGCTGTGCCATAAGCCTAGCTGACTGCAACTTCAGACTCCTAGGTTCAAGTAATCCTCCTGCCTTAGTCTCTTTGCATAGTTGGGACTACAGGCATGTGCATAATGTCTAGCTAATTTTTCTATTTTTTAAGTAGATGTAGGATCTCACTTTGTTCAGTTTGGTCTTGAACTGCTGAGCTCAGGCCATCCTTCCACCTTAGGTTCCCACAGTGCTGGGATTATAGGTATGAGTCACCATGCCTAGCCTTAAGCTTTTTATTATTATTATTTTGTTTTAGAGACAGAGTCTCACTTTATTACCCTCGGTAGAGTGGTGTGACATCACAGCTCACAGCAACCTCCAACACCTGGGCTTAGGTGATTCTCCTGCCTCAGCCTCCCAAGTAGCTGGGACTACAGGCATTCGCCACAATGCCTGGCTATTTTTTGCTGGTTTGGCCGGGGCTGGGTTTGAACCTGCCACCCTTGGTATATGGGGCCGGTGCCCTACCCATTGAGCCACAGGTGCCAGCCAACTTTAAGCTTTTTAAACAATAAATTTAAGGGCAGGCATAGTGGCTCAAACCTATAATCCTAGTACTCTGGAAGGCCAAGGTAGGAGGATCACTTGAGCTCAGGAGTTTGAGAAAAGCTTGAGCAAGAATAAGACCCAGTCTGTACTAAAAACAGAAAAAATGAGCTAGGCCTTGTGGTGGGTGCTAGTAGTCCTAGCAACTTGCAAGGCTGAGGAAAGAGGATCACTTGAGCCCAAGAGTATGAGGTTGCTGTGATCTGTAATGGTGTCATGCCACTCTAGCCTGGACAAAAAAGAAAAAAAAAAAAAAAGGTATTTGAAGCTCAGTGCCCGTAGCTCAGTGGTTAGGGCACTAGCCACATACCCTCAGGCAGGTAGGTTTGAAGCCAGCCAGGACCTGTTAAACAACGACAACTGCAACCAAAAAATAGCTGGGTGTTGTGATGGGCACCTATGGTCCCAGCTACTTGGGAGGCTGAGGCAAGAGAATCGCTGAAGTCTAAGAGGTAGAGGTTGCTGTAAGCTATGATGGTACGGCACTCTACCGAGGGTGACATAGTGAGACTCTGTATATTGAAGCATATATAAAATATGGAGAACATAAGACTACTGATTTGCTTACTACCTATCATTAACAACAAATCTTAACATTTTTCTATATATACTCAAGATATTAATTTTAAAACAAAATTTATGGTTAAAACTGCCAAGGAGTAGGGCGCCAGCCTCATATACTGGAGGTGGTGGGTTCAAACTTGGCCCTGGCCCAAAAAAAAAAAAACAAAACCCAACAAAAACTTAATCTCTTTAAATTTCAGACTTTATGTGAATAAATTAGGCATAATTATGTATTAGGCTATAGTGAGGATTAAATTGCTTAGCATTTGTAAAGTAATTAGACTTACACTAAAAGGATGAATGATTTTAGACCACAGGGTAGGTTTCCTGGTGTTTTGAGTAATTGGACTTTATTTAGGGCATAGATCTGGTTTTGAGGTATAGGAGGAAGTACATACCACTCGACAGGTTATTAATTAGTGGTACCTTTCTCTTACAGTGTGCCCAGCTGGCTGGAAGCCTGGCAGTGATACCATCAAGCCTGATGTCCAAAAGAGCAAAGAATATTTCTCCAAGCAGAAATGAGCACTGGGCTATTTTAGTGCTGGGCTGCAATGACAGCCACGAGAACAAAAACTCTGTACTTTTTTTTCCATGGGTAAAACACAGACTTTAGGTTCAGACATGAAGTGATATAAGACAGG
>CAUYPK010109407.1:0-47727 GCA_963574355.1 Loris lydekkerianus
GAGGCCATCTACAGCAAACCCACAGCCAATATCGTATTGAATGGAATTAAATTGAAATCATTTTCACTTAGATCAGGAACCAGGCAAAGTTGCTCATTGTCTCCATTGCTCTTTAACATTGTAATGGAAGTTTTAGCCATCGCAATTAGGGAAGAAAAGGCGATCAAGGGTATACACATAGGATCAGAAGAGATCAAACTTTAACTCTTCGCAAATGATTTGATCGTATATCTGGAAAACACTAGGGATTCTACTACAAAACTTTTAGAAGTGATCAAGGAATACAGCAATATCTCAGGCTACAAAATCAACACCCATAAATCTGTAGCCTTCATATATACTAACAATAGCCAAGCCAAAAAAACAGTCAAGGACTCTATTCCTTTCACAGTAGTGCCAAAGAAGATGAAATATTTGGGAGTTTATCTAGCAAAGGACATGAAACATCTCTATAAGGAGAACTCTGAAACTTTAAGAAAAGAAATAGCTGAAGATGTTAACGAATGGAAAAACATACCATCCTCATGGCTGGGAAGAATCAACATTGTTAAAATGCCTATACTACCCAAAGCAATATATTATTTTAATGCAATTCCTATCAAAGCTCCTTTGTCATATTTGAAAGCTCTTGAAAAAAAATACTTCATTTTATATGGAATCAGAAAAAACCTCAAATAGCCAAAACATTACTCAGAAATAAAAACAAAGCAGGAGGAATCACGCTACCAGACTTAAGACTGTACTATAAATTGATAGTGATCAAAACAACATGGTACTGGCACAAAAACAGAGAAGTAGGTGTCTGGAACAGAATAGAGAACCAAGAGATAGATACAGCTACTTACCGTTATTTGATCTTTGACAAGCCAATTAAAAACATTCAGTGGGGAAAAGATTCCCTATTTAACAAATGGTGCTGGGTAAACTGGCTGGCGATCTGTAAAAGACTGAAACTGGACACACACCTTTCACCATTAACTAAGATAGACTCTCTCTGGATGAAAGATTTAAACTTAAGACCTGAAACTATAAAAATACTTGAAGAAAATGTAGGGAAAACTCTTGAAGGAATCAGTCTGGGTGAATATTTTATGAGGAGGACTCCCCAGGCAATTGAAGCAGTATCAAAAATACATTACTGGGACCTGATCAAACTAAAAAGCTTCTGCACAACCAGGAACATAGTAAGTAAAGCAAACAGACAGCCCTCAGAATGGGAGAAAATATTTGCAGATTATACCTCTGGTAAAGGTTTAATAACCAGAATCCACAGAGAACTCAAACGTGAGTTGAGCAAGAAAAGAACAAGTGATCCCATCTCAGGGTGGACAAAGGACTTTAAGAGAAACTTCTCTAAAGAAAACAGATGCACGATCTACAAACACATGAAGAAAAGCTCATTATCCTTAATCATCAGAGAAATGCAAATCAAAACTACTTTGAGATATCACCTAACCCCAGTAAGAGTAGCCCACATAACAAAATCCCAAAACCACAGATGTTGGCGTGGATGCGGAGAAAAGGGCACACTTCTACACTGCTGGTGGGAATGCCCACTAATACGTTCCTTTTGGAAGGATGTTTGGAGAATACTTAAGAGATCTAAAAATAGACCTGCCATTCAATCCTATAATTCCTTTACTAGGTATATACCCAGAAGACCAAAAATCACAATATAACAAAGACATCTGTACCAAAATGTTTATTGCAGCCCAATTCATAATTGCTAGTCATGGAAGAAGCCCAATGCCCATCGACCCACGAATGGACTAGCAAATTGTGGTACATGTATACCATGGAATATTATGCAGCCTTAAAGAAAGATGGAGACTTTACCTCTTTTATGCTTACATGGATGGAGCTGGAACATATTCTTCTTAGCAAAGGATCTCAAGAATGGAAGAAAAAGTAGCCAATGTACTCAGCCCTACTATGAAGCTAAGGGAGGGCTAAGGGAGAATAATGGGTGGAGCCACACCTATGGTGCATCTTAGAATGGGTACACACGAAATCTACTAAATGCAGAATACAAATGTCTACATACAATAACTAAGAAAATGCTATGAAGGCTATGTTGAACGATTTGATGAGAATATTTCAGATTGTATATGAAAGCAGCACATTGTACCCCTTGATTTCACAAATGTACACAGCTTTAACAATAAATAAATAAATAAAACATAAAAAATAAAATAAATAAAAAAAGAGGGACTTTACTAACAAATGCAGTCAGTGTAACCTAATTCTTTGTACCCTCAATGAATCCCAAACAATTAAGAAAAAAAAAATATGTCTATACTGTCCAAAGTAGTTTAGAGATTCAATGCAATTTCTATTAAAATTCCAACATCATTTCACAAGGGTCTGGAAAAAATAATCCTAAATTTCATATGGAACAATCATCAAAATAAATGGCCAAAGCAAATCTAAACAAAAAGAATAAACCTCAAGGCATCACATTAAATTATACTAATCAAAATAGGATGGTTCTGACACAAAGGTAAACACATAGAGTAAAGAAACAGAATACAGACCCCAGAAATAAAACCCTATAACTTTGGCCAACTGATTTTGACAAAGCAGACAAAATTATACAGTGGGGAAAGGGTGCTCTAGTCACTAACTGGTGCTGGGAAAGCCTGAGTTCCACTTGCATAAAAATGAAACTGTGTGTGACATTCTTATCATAATGAAGTAGAATAATGTAAAATGTTTCTATTATTTTAGAGAGGATTATAGATGTATGTGAGGGCAAAATGACGTAATATCTGAAATGTTCTTTAAGGGTACTCCCTGATGGATAAAACAAAAAAACAAGGTAACAAGAGTCAAGGTAAGTTAAATTTGAATGATGTGCATAGAAGGCTGTATTATGACAATCTCTCTAATTTTAATTATGTTTAGATTTTGAAAATATAAATTTTATTTTAAATAATCATATTTAATATATAAAATCAAATTATATTTTAAAATGTTTGAATATACTTGTTATAGCATTTCTTACAATCTCTAGATGAGCTACAATTATGTTACTTAGATTCTCAATTTGGAGTATCTGTGATTGCATTTTCTTTAAAACATTTCTTTTATCACATTCCACAGGTTAATTAATGGAATATTTAACAGTACCTTATTTTATTGTTTCTATTTATTATTTTCAAATTATCTTATAACTTAGCTTAAGGACTATATATACATAGATTATCTGCTGATCTATTGATCATCATGAGAAGTGTATTTTAATAATGTCATACCAAGATTACTGGTGTTTATAAATACTCTAAATGTTTTTCATTTAGGTAAATATTTAAGGCTACTTTATTGTCCACAAATCGCTGTATCTTTTTGGTGAATTGAAATTGTACCCTGATGCCTTAATCAGCTGCGAGCATAGTAATTATTTTTGTTCACAACTCACTTTCACCTGATATTAATTAGGTTAGCTTTCATCTAAGTTATTTTCTACCTATTCCCCATGAGTTCTTAGGTTTTGAATCTGCCTCATATAAGTAACTGTATTAGGTGAGTTTAGTGTGGTGATATTTATTATAATTTTTATAATAACTATTAGGATGCCAGAGTTGGTTGGTTTCCACCTATTTTCTCAGTTCCTTCTAAACACCGAGCTTCTACCCTGCTCTGATTTTACTCTTGAGCTTACCTGGATTAGAGATCTGAGTCCCTGCAGGTGTGTTGTCAGGTGCTTCTTTGCCTTGAGGTAAGGGTGGGGGAGAAGCAGGAAATGAATGCCAATGCTCCTTTTCTTATCATGGCCACAGCCTTGCCTCGCTGTCTCTCATGTCTGTTGTACCCTTTCAACACTGGGTGAAAATAGCCCTTTCTTCACTGTTGGATTTCTCACAGTCATGTTACTTTTCTTGCTGTGTTCCTCAACTTAATTTTGATGGGGGAAGGCCACCATTCTTCTATGTCAGCATCTTGGCCTATTTTTTTTTTTTTTTTTAAGTTCATCCTTACTAGTGAATAAAAAATGAAATTAAAAAAACTAACATAGCACCATTTTTATCTACCACATTGGTATACATTCTTTTAAGGTGTTAATTCCTAATTTAACAGATTTGATTAAATGGCCATTTTCACACACTGCTGATGAGGACTCAGAAGAAACCACGTGTTTTGTAATGTCTCAGAAACCTTGATGTATATCAATCCTTTGCTACATTGACTCTTCATTTGCACTTAACTACAAAAATATATATTGCATTATTATTTATGACAATTAAAAATGGAAAGTAATTTCAAATTTTAAAACCAGGCAATATATTGCCTACTTATGGTATGTCCATAAAGTAGGATGCTTTGCAGCCACTTTAGAAGTAGTACTTTAAAGATCACCTATAAAATTTAAATTTGGATATATTAAAATATTAACATTTATACAAGGGCAATAAAGGTATGAATGGTTTTAGTTCTTTTCTTCTTATTCATGTCCTAAAATATTTTCTAATAAATATGCATTATTATGTTAGTTTAACAGATTTCTTCCTATATATCACTTTCTCTTAGTGCTCTCCTACCCTTAGATAATAGAGCTAAGATAATCAACTACTGGAGCAAAAGTCATAATGAATTAGTCCTTCGGTATCTTTTTTTTTTTTTTAGACCTTATTTTGATCGATAACTTATTGTCCTGACAAAAGAAGAAACTCTGAAAATATTGGACATGCCAATATTTGGCATGCCAATATTGGACAGGAGCTGTCAGGAAATAGAATAATTCTCACATTCCTGGATTATTTTGTACCATCTCCCAAGGTTTGTTGAATTCTGGAGAGCTATCTCCCCATTCATACACACACAGGATGGAATGTGTGCATGTGTGAGAGAGAAAATGGGAGAGAGCAAGAGACAGAAAGACAGACACAGATCAGAGTCCCTGAGAGTTTAGCTATTGGCAAGGCATGGAAGGTGTCATAAAGCACTACTGCTCAGAACAGCATTGAAGAACGTGTCCTATCTGATTCCTATCATGACCATCTTTTAAATGAACACACCTAACCTCGGAATTAGGCATTCACTTATTACTCCTCTCTTGGCACAGAGGTTTTTAAACAGTATTCTTGGGGTCTTTTTACTAAGGGCATGGGACTTCAACATGTTCATGACCACTAATGTTAGAGATTAATAACTTTGGGCTATAACAGCATTGTTTTATGTTCTACTTTAAATGTGTCTATCTTCTTCACTAAGAATTTTGTTTAACAAAAGACAATCTGGGGCGGGCGGAATCTAGATTTAATACAAAAAACCAGCTACCACATTTATAGTAAATCCAGTACAGAGAGCTGCAAAATACTTTGTGTTCCCTTTTACAGCATTGTAGTTGAATCTAACCTTAAGAGGCAATGAAACCCTGACATGAGAAATCTAAGGGATCAGAGGTGGACTGATTGTTTCTGGTTGAAGCCACTGCAATGAACACCTTTAGGACATTGTTGCCCTACACTTTATTCTTTATAAACCAGCCAGAAATATACTTTGGAAATGCAACTCTGATCATCTCAGTCCTCACTTTAAAATCCTTTAATGACCACCCATTGCCTTAGGATGAAATACAAATTCCTTAATTTGTGTTACAAAACTTGGCCTCCAAGGTGTGATTTCTGCCTGCATTTCCACTGTCACTTTATCCCTTTCTGCCTGTATCAGACTTCCTAATTAGCTCCCCTGACACAGCCCGCTCACTCATGCTCCTCCCACCCACAATATCACAGGGGTATACACATTTGCTTACGTAATTTGCTTTTGTACTTTTTTTTTTTTTTTTTTTTTGAGACAGAGTCTCACTATGTTGCCCTTGGTAGAGTGCCGTGGCATCACAGCTCACAGCAACCTCAAACTCATAGGCTCAAGCGATTCTCTTGTCTTAGCCTCCCAAGTAACTGGGACTACAGGTGCCCACCACAAGGCCCAGCTATTTTTTGTTGCAGTTGTCATTGCTATCTTGTTGACCCGGGCTGATTTCAAACCCACCAGTTTCAGTGTATGTGGCTGGCATGCTAACCACTGTACAACTGGAGCCGAGACAGCTTTTGTGCTTTTAAAGTCAAAGTTATAAGCATATCCTTCACCCAGAAATGATGCATTGTACCAGTGAGAAGGGTTAAATATATTTAACCCTTCCTCCTCCCTCCCACCTACTTGTTTTCCCTTGAGTTTTGATGTTTACTTCCCCTACTAGTGATGGCCAGTGTGATAAGAGCAATCGGGCTTTAAGCCTACAGGGAAGGGAGATGATCAATTACATGAAGAAACTGAGGGAAGAATCAGAAAACGTCATTGGTGATGCTCTTAAAGATCCTGTTCATACTGTACCTAATTCAATTAGCATTTTTATTTAAACCTTCACAGATTCAAAAATTTTTTTCAAAGTATTACAGTGCCACAAATGTGTTTGCTTTGCATGAATCACTTTTGTTATGCTTGAGTCAGGCTTATAAGTGTGTCCGTCACCGGGATAGTGTTCATCGTACCTGTTAGGTAGGGCTGTGCCCATCCCCTACTCCTCCCCGCTTGATTTGCATTGAGTTTTACTTCCCTCTATGGACATGTGTGCTCATCAGTTGGTTCTGATTTAACAGTGAACAAACTGGAAATTAAATAATGTGTATTTCAAACTTCTATTTTACACAACATGAAGAATTAAGGTCAGAGCTGTTGTGGACAATTTTATTTGTTCAAGATTAATTTAACAAATATTTATCAAGTAAAGCTAATATGCCAGTGCTATTCTAGGTCCTAGAGATGAGATATATTCTTTTGTTAAAATATTTTTTGTATCTTTTTTATAGTTTTATTTATTTTATTATATATATTTATTTAATTTTAATTAAAATAATAACTGTATACATTTATGGGGTACAATGTGATGATTTGATATATAATGCAGATCATTTGTACCAGAATGTTTATTGCTACCCAATTCATACTTGCCAAGTTGTGGAAGCAACCCAAATGCCCATCAACCCATGAATGGATTAACAAATGTATACAATGGAATACTATTCAGCAATAAACAGATGGAGATTTTATATCTTTTATGTTTACCTAGATGGAGTTGGAACACATTGTTCATAGTAAAGTATATCAAGAATGGGAAAAAAGTATCCAAGGTACTTAATACTATTATGAAACCAATATATAAACACTTACATACTCATATGAATAATAAAACACAAATATAGTCTAGCTAGGGGGAGGGGTGAAGAAGGAGAGAAAAGGGGGAGGGCGACTGGTGGGAGGAAAGAAGGCATTTGGTGAGACATACTCTTGAACATGAAGTCCCTGATCTCACAGATGTAGCATTCTAGGTTAGAGACAATAAACAAACAAACAAACAAAAGTAGATAGCATGAGTCAAGTAGCGAAACTGTTATAAAAAGAAACACAACTGGGTAATGGAAGAAATAAACTAATGTGAGAGAAAGGTGGTTAGTTTGGACAGGATGTCACGGAAGGTGCTTCTGGGAGACCCGTTTGAAGGCACACCTGAATGAAGAGAAGGTAGAGCCATGAAGCTGTGTGGGGGTGTGTGCAGGCCTTCCCCCCTCAGCTGTGCTGAGCCTGGTTCTACTCGGCAGGATGAAGAAGGGCAAGGACAGCGTGAAGGAAGGACACTTCCTTCAGGCAGCGAGAGGAAGAGCCGTAGACAAGCTTCCAGACGGAGCAGGTTTCAGATCCTCAAGGGCCACGTAGTTCTTAGTAAGGACTTTAGATTTTACTCTAAGGCTGACAAAAAAGCTGCAGCACCTTTTATGAAGGATGTTTCTCAGTTAGCTGACTCAGCTGTGAATACAGTTTACAAACAATAGACCTGATGCTAGGGCCAGGGTGCTTGCATGCCTGGGCTTTCCAGGGACAGTGCCATTTGCACACGTTGTCTTGACAGAATGAGTAAAAGCTCTCCTTTCACTCTTAATGAGGTCCAGGTACTGACTGTAGATTATGTGGCTACCCCCGCCACTTGCCCCCTTTCCCTGCCTGGTGAGTTTTCTGCCAGACTGTGTAGTACATCTTAATCTATTCGGCACCAACATTTCAGTCTATTAGTAGATTTCTTTAAATTGGAAAATCCATTTCCAAATATGCAAGGTAGAGTTATGAGGGTAATATATACTTTATAGAGAATAGAACTTTTGGCTAATTTAGGGAATGTATCTGTTGGGTAAAGTGAAGGGTAGTTCCTATGAGGAACAGATTGGTTCTACTACATCGGGCTGTGAGGAGACCCTGCACCTACTATCACACCTTCTTCGGTGGAGGCTTTGGCCAGATGGAATCAGTCTTAAGAAGAATCATGGGGATAATCTATAGAATTTGTCTGCTTCTGAGTCTAGGGACCACACTGATGCATTGTTTGTCCCTTTGAGCCAGGCACCTTAGTAGGCATAAAACAGAACTTCACTCAATATTTTTTAATAAATGGTTAAACAGCCTAAATAATATTAGACCCTGAAATTTAAAGATACTGAATAAATTTCAACACCAATTTAATTAGACTGACACAGTATAATAACTAGAGGGTTAATATGTAATATAAAATACTTTATTGCCTTCTATCATTTTAATGAGATCTGACTTATATAACATTGTTTATGTACTTGGCATTTTCTCTCCTTAAATGTGATTAATCTTTCAATTAATAATTGATAACAGTTAATTAACCACACTTCCCAGACATAAAGGTAACTGATATAATTATGAAATTACTCAGAGATGGCATTTTGTTTATGTGAAATTATTATAACATTGTAATTTCCAACCTGATTGTTATATGTGCATTGTTACATTTAATGGTTGGTCATATTACATAGAACAATGGATGTGGAGGCATCTGAATTGTACTTTATACCAGTATGATCACAAATTTAGTTGAACATGAAACATAATAATGTATCTAATGTGAGTTTTTACAGTTAGTCTCTAACATACAATTGTGTTTCCTTACATTGGTAATCTCTAGCTTTTCGTTTTTTTTTTTTTCCCCCACTTTTAGTTATTTTTATTTTTATTGTTTTTTATTAAGTCATAGCTGTGTACATTGATATGATCATGGGGCATCATACACTAGTTTCACACGGCTGACACGTTTATATCACACTGGTTAACATAGCCTTCCTGGCTTTTCTTGAATTGCAAATTACCTTCTCTGTTTTCTAGAAGTGAAAGGGGCACGTCAAACGAGGTTCTCAAATTATTACAGATCCAGTTTCAACTTAGCACACCCTGGTAGCTTTCTTCCTGCTTCACTCATTTTTCTTAATGTCATCAACACTTTCTCAGGATAGAGCATGTCTCTTTGCAAAGACATGAGATAAACAGAACAACAATGACAACAACACCACCCTGGATATCTTTTCTTCCTAACATCCCAAACGGGCTAATTACCCATAACATTGGATTTAGAAAATGTGCTGTTATGATTTGCCTTTTGGTAAAACAGACATATGTTTTTTTCTCTGCATGTTTAAAGTCCAGGTCTCAGGTTAAAGGCAATGGCCATTCTGCTAGCTTCTCCCATGGCCATACTTTCATGCAGAATAGTGGCCAGCATTTGGGGCTGCCCCTTCTGTTGGTATAACACAAAACACAGTGTGCTTGCCTCAGCTCTTAAATGGAATAAATCTGTTCTGTGAAAATGGATGGTGTCCAGGGTGGACTCTGGTAACACTTCAGAATTATAATGGGAAAAGCACTCAGAACATACTGAAGCCAGAGCCCTGGGTTCAAGTTTGACTGTTGCTTTTGTTGGCTATGACCTTGAATGAGCTATCTAAGCTCTTGAATTATGTCAGTTTCTGCCCTTATAAAATTTAAAAAAAAAAAAAAATTGTAAGAGATGATCTCTAAGGTCTTTTATAGCTCTAAATTTTTTTTTTTTTAATGCTCTATTTAGTTTAGAAATAGTGGTCTTTTTTTGGGCTTAGATCTGACCTGGTGCTTTAAACCTTTTTGCCTTGCAGTTGATTCTCTATAAAGTTAAATGTTCATTCTTGTGTATGCCATGGTTTATTAGAAATAACTGTCAGGAAATGTAGAGAATCCTATATTTAACATCTCAGAATTGGATACTAGTTTGATATAAATAGCAAGTTGTTATCTGAGTAGATTACAATGGATTTACTATCAAGCAAATTAAATCACATGGGACAGATGTGTTTTTAGAATTGTCTGAGACAATCAATCTGAGAGTAGAAAATTTTTGGTACCTGCCAAGCTGTCCTGTATAATTCAAAGATCTGTCACCGAAACACTCCCTTTTCTGTGGCCGATGGAGGAGATTGGCGGGAAAGGAATGATCAGAAAGGAGGCAAGTGTATGGTAATCTAAATTGTATACTATAGGCCTTCTGCGGACTGTGAAATATTTGGAAAAATGAGCAAGAGCGAATAGAAAAGTTAAACAGGAGGCAACATGATGGATAACAAAGGATGCAGGAAGGAGATGAGGGAGAAGGAAGTAATTAAAAAAAAGATATGTGGTCAATAAATAGTCCGACTTTCATACAAAGAGAAATGGAGAGGAAATTGTAGGAGGGGAATGACCAAAGTCACGAACAAGAAAGATGACATGAACTCAGTGGAATGAAAGAAAAATGGTGATGCGGGGGCAGCCAGTGATACACATGTGCTAATGTGCAGGTGACAGAGGGATAAGAAATATGGATGCTTAAAAACTGATGGAAAAAACAGATACTTATTTTTTCAAAATATTTTCCTCGTGAGATTTGGGTAATTATTGCTACCAGAAATATTCATGTCTTTACAAGAAAGACATGATAAATCTTGTCTGACTAGTGTCCTCTTTGTTCATTGTCTCAGAGGAAAAAGACTCATTCACCAGAACCATCTCTAAACGAATGTATTTGGTAGGTTGGGTGTTAGCAAACTTGCTCTAAGGATCAGCTAGTAAATGTAGGCTTTTCAGGTTGTGTTAATTTCTTATTGCTGTTTTACTAAGTTACCATAAACTCAGTGGCTTAAAACACCACAAGTTTATTATCTCCCAGTTCTACAGGTCAGAAGGCCTAACATGCAAATGTTAGTAGGACTGGGTTCCTTCTGGAGGTTCTTGGATATAAGCCACTTTCTTGCTTTTTCTAGTTCCTAGACAAGCTATGTTCCTTGGACTGTAGCCCCCTTTTCCATCCTCAAAGACAGCAGCATAGTATCTTCAAATCTCTCTTCTCTGTCTCTCTCATTAGCCCCACTCAGATAATTCAGGATAATTTCCCATCCCCAAATCCTTAACTTCATAGCATCTACAAAATCTCTTTGCAATTTCAATCAACATATGAACAGGAATTATGTAATGAATTATGAATTCCAGGAATTAAGTAATAAACATTTTGGGGGGCTATTATTCTGTCTACCGCATGGGGCATTTTGTCTCTTGGTACAACTACTCAACTTTGCTTTCATAGAGGAAAAACAGCCACAGGCAATATGTAAATCAGTGGAAGTGGCTATATCCCAGTAAATCTGTATTTACAAAAGTAGATTATGAGCCAGATTTATTCCCTGGGGTACTGTTTGCCAACTCCCCCTTTAAAAAAAAAAGCCACCATAGGTACTTCAAGCAGTAATAAATTTAATACAGAGAACTAGAGCCTTACAAGCATGAGAAGAACTAAAAGAAGGAAAGACTGAAGAGAGGGCTGTATGTTCATTCAGAATATCCAGAAGGTAGAGACTCCAAGGAAGCAGCTGATCTTGGCAGCACGGGCCTGGATGGTTTTCAGGAGGAATCTTAGAATCCCTGGAAGCCCTGACTTTGCTTGTGTACCTACCCTCAGCTGATGGTGAAGGTAATGGTCCTTTCTTCTCTTCTGCTTCTTGAATCAAATCTCATAAACATCTCTTATGATAATCAAAGGCCTCCTGGTACAAAAGTCTGAGGAACTATTTCCTATTTTCCTAGGCTTTAGATTCTTAATGAGAAAGCTTAGAAGGGTCAGGATGGTCTTTGGTATCCACGGATAGTACAGAAGAATCACTGTAAGCTGACTAGCCAAAGGGCTGTAACTGGTCAACATACGGAGGTGGTCAACATAAGGAACTTCCACTTAGTATGTGTGATGTGTGTCTGGTCTGTGAATACAAGGTAAACTTAAGGAGGTGATCAACTATGGTGGTTTACTGTATATGGCAAAAGTGATGAGATATAGTGTTCTAGTCAAGTTGACATATAACATTAACTATCACCCAATGTGATAAATAAAACCAAAGAAGCAGATGAGTTTGACTAATTCTGTGGACCTGTATTCTTGAAAGAGAAGGAAAATCTCATTTTGGCTTCAAATTCTTAACACATTGTCCCATCAAGGTTTATCATTAATAAAACTGAAGTTTGATTTCCATTTACTGCAATCTTTTTAAGGCTTGGGGTGGGAGAGAGGTAAGTTGTGGTTTATGCCCCAAACTCTACTCTGTACCTTGATCAACTGGCTTAAGACATTTTCTTTCTATTTTATCTTTGGTTAATGATTACCTTCATTTAAATGTTTATTAACACAAAGCTAAAAAAGCACACTTTGCTCTCCTGCTTATCATCCCAAGATATATAAAAGTTTCATCTGAAATAGTTTCCTTAGAAGCTGTGCTATCAGCTTTTTTAAGAAGCTATGTGCCTTTATAACGCAACAAATAGGTAGATAAATTTTTGGAGAGAATCACAATAGCTTATGAGACAGAAGAGATAAGGTCTAGCATTACAGGAGTATGTCTTTTACCTTCTGGCACATTATCTATTTTGTGCCAATGGAACATTACATTTTTATTATTATCCTTATAAATTAAAAAAAAAAATGAAAATATGTAACTTCTGTTGTAATAGTGTCTAGGAAACTGGCCAGAAACAGAAATTAATGAAGGAAAACTCAGCTTTGCTGGTTCTGGGCCCTGTCGTACACGTGGCTCTTTATCACCACAGTTGGGCTGGGCAGAGAGCACTCCAATGCACACACCTGCCCGGGAGCTCCCCACAGCCCTTGTGCACAAAGGAGCCCTGCCTTGAATTGGAAATCAGCAGTACTGCTGAGCGAGAAACCCTCCGCTCAGATCACCCCAGCAGCAAGAGCGAGTGAAGAATATGCTGTCAGCTCCTGACATTTCTCCTTGTAGAAGAAACTGGGCTCTAGCTAATAGAGGCCAGAGGTCTTTGTGGCCTTGGGAAGAGTTCAGTGTTGAATCATTGAGCACTGGAAGGGAGAAGACCAAGCCTAAGGGGGAGGAGTAGTAAAACTTCTCCTATGAAGCAGAAAATCAGCTGGAACAACCCACTCATAAGTAATAAGCTGGTGTAACTAACAGCTTAGCTGACTCTGAATTACTGTGTGCATTCTGTTAGGCTAAAGAAACATGAACCTTACCTATGGGCATATCTGCAAATATACATGGCCTGTAAGAGTATTTATAAGGCTTACATTTCTTCTTCTTCTTTTTTTTTTTTTTTTCATTTATTGGTCTTTAACATCTAGCTTAGTATCAGTAAGAACTGCCACAAACAAAAGTATTGAGAAAAATTGAAATTTGCATTGCTAGGCATTCATAAAGTCTTTCTTTCACAGTTTGATGTTAAATTGAAGGTATAGAAAAAGAAGTTCTTCCTCAAAACCTCTAATATCTAAATTCAAGGTGGCATATTTCAACTAGTTGGAATACCAAACTAGGCCCAGCAATTATGAATTCTAGAATTGGAACTATCATCAACTTTCTATAAAATAATTTCCAGGTCCCTCATAATATGGAATTTGCTTTATACAGTCACTGATTGTTGAAAAGACAAAATTATATAGTGACTTTAGGGGCATTTTGAGAATCTCCAAAGTGTTTACAGTTTAGGAGATGCCATTTTAGAAATCTGCATCAGACTGTCTCGTACGGTGTTGGGTTATGGCTGGTTATGGCAGCACAGTCCACAAACCTACATCCTCTGAGGGATACTCCCAGTTCAAATTGCAAACTACAGTATGTTTTAAGAACACCTTCCTCATGGATTGAGAATAGCGTAAAAGACCATGAACAGATGTGAAAGCAAACTGTATTTGTATTTATTTAGAGGAAGGTGACTACTGGGTGCCATAAGTTGTGGTATTGTTAAGATATTAAGGTCTTTATTAATCACCTAGAAGATGGGGAAAGTGGCACATTAATTAAATCTATAGATGGTGCTAATCAGGGAGACATTTCAGGGTCCAATTTGGGCAAAGGAACAATCTGAAAAGACTTGGCTTAAGAGGAGGAAGAGAGTATTTGTTTTGATTTAATAAAATCTTGAAATACACCTATAGTGGAATATGAAATTCTACTAAAGACCTTGAATGGTGCCAAAGAAAATAATTAGTGGTGATAAGGACGCATATTAAAATATTATTGGCAAAGAAGAAGAGTTTGACTGAACTCCCTTTTCTTTGCCATGTCATATCTTCCCTCTGCCTGACAGCCAGGTGGAATTTGCTTTGCAGCTAAGGCATGACAAACAAGATTAGAATCTGTACACTGTGATGTGGGTCTAGGAGTGTAGAAAGATCACACTTGGGTATCCCCACAAACATGCACAGTAAGATCACTCTCATTGAGGCAGTTTCCACCAGCTGCCTTAAGTCCTGGACCTCTTACTCTCGAGACCTTGTGCCAGTTCATTCCACTGGCCACCAGAATCATATTTCACCATGCATGCCATTTTTCTGTTGATTGTACTAACATTTCTTGAATATCTTCCTGTAATTCATTTCTTTATAACACTGATGGGGAAAAAATTGATTCTTGGCTGAGGCCACCATCTGTGTGAAGTTTGCATGTTCTCTCCATGTCTCTGCAGGTTTTCTCCATCCTTCAGGGTCTTCCCATGTCCCAAAGGTCAGGTTTGCTGGTGTGTCTAAATTGTCCTAGGATGAGCAGGTCTGTGTGTGAGTGTGTCTTGCAATGGAATGATGTCCTATCCAGGGTTGGCTCCTAGAGCTGCCAGGATAGGGGCTGGCCACCCTTGGCCCTGAATTGGAGTGATGGAATAAATGATTATCTTATTCAGTTTTATTAATCTTTCTTAAGTGTATGTATAGCTCACATTCATTTCAGTGGCTAATACCAGAAATATTTTGGTCTTTATTTAGAAGTTTTATTATGGTTTTGTGACCAAAAAATATGCTTAACTCTTGGTGATATCAATTTGCCTGTGATAAAATTGGTTTTGTTATATGTTGTTTTGATTAAAGTCTCAGTTTCCAAGAACCCATTGATGAAGTTAAGTGAGGATTTACTGTATATGAGGTTAAATATATATGAATTCAGACTTAGGCTTTTATTCCTCTCATTAGATTTTTCTGTTCTAAATAAATAGAAAAAAAAAATCTGTTCATTGTCTCTCTAAATAGTCTCTCTCCTCTCTCTCTCTCTCTCTCTCTCTTTTTTTTTTTTTTTTTAACATTTTGATGCCTCATCCCTTCTGATTTTATTTCTATCCCTCTTCATTTGTACCAAAGTTCCAACAAGAAATGAATGGCACACCAAAAATAAACTATTTCAAAAGGGTTTATTTACAAAGAGACTACTTATAGACAATTTACAGAGGTATGGGTTATGGGAACCACATATTTGGTGTGGTAACCTAGGTTTTAATGAAAATTAACATCAGCTGTTAGGCCATGTAGATCTAAAGAATGAAGAACTTACCAGAACCCGGAAGAAGTCATCCTTACCAAAAATTATCTATGTCATTCTTCTAATGGGTGAGCTCAGGGTATGTGAGAAAATATCTCATTGTGAAT
Organism: Loris lydekkerianus; assembly: GCA_963574355.1. Classification (NCBI taxonomy): domain Eukaryota; kingdom Metazoa; phylum Chordata; class Mammalia; order Primates; family Lorisidae; genus Loris; species Loris lydekkerianus. Next base: position 15,788 of record CAUYPK010109407.1, read on the forward strand.
TTGGTGTCCGGATCCATGATTGCTAATGAGCTTGAACACATTTTCTAGTGTCTTAACTATATTGTTACCTCCAATCTGAGATAACTTTATATGTTTTGCTTCTTTTTTGGCTTTGTTTTTCTTTTCACTTTCTTCCTAATTTGTAAGAGTTCTATACCTGTCCTGGACATGAACCTTTTTGGTGGTTGGCTGCAAATATCCTCCCCTGGGCTGCCTATTTACAACTTTCTTATTGTTTCTTCTGCGAACCAGAAAGCCTTAGTTTTATTATAGTTAACTTTATAAATCTTTTCTTTTATGGTTTACATGTCTATTGAAATGTAATTCAATTTTCTTCCTTTTTCTTGAAATAATATAAAAAGTTTCTTTCTTCAGAAAAAATTAAAGTAATATCTTTTATAGTTGTCTTTAATTTACCATAGATATACTCTTCAAGTATATATATATATATATATATATATATATATATATGTAATATATAACTATATATAATAAATATATATAATATATATATTTAGTTTTCTTGGTTATTCCTCTTCCATACAAATGTTAAAATTCTTATTGAGATTGTGATGGCAAATACATTTAATCTTTAAATCAACTTGGGAAGAGCTGACATCCTCAAAATATTTTATCTGCTTACCCATTTACATAGCATACTTACTCTCCCTTTATTCTTTATTGTCTTTCAATAACACATTGTATCTTTCTCTGCAAAAGATCTTAAATGTTCTGTTAGATTTAATTCTAAGTGTCTTATATATTTTTGCTGTTGTAAATTTAGTCTTTAAAAAGTTTTTATGTTTTCTGGCTGGGCTCAGTGGTTCACACCTACAATCCTAGCACTTTGGGGGCTAATGCAGGAGGATAGCTTGAGCATAGATCTTCAAGACCACCCTGAGCAAAAACAAGGCTTTTGTCTCTACTAAAAATAGAAAAATTAGTTGGGTGTGGTGGCAGGCACCTGTAGTCTCGGCTACTCGAGAGACTGAGGCAGGAGGATTGCTTGAATTCAGGAGTTTGAGCTAAGCTGATGAGCTAAGCTGATGCCATGACAGCACTCTCACTTAGGCAAGAGAGAACGACTTCATCTGAAAAAACAAAATGGTATTTTCTAGTCTTGACAGATAGAAATACAATTGACTCCTGCTCCCAACACCTTTTGGTCTTTCCTTCAGTAAAATTGCCATCTGTTTTAATTTAAATATTTTGTCTATCAACTGTTTGAGGTTTTGGGATGCAACTAAAACATCTGTGAATGGTAATAGTTTTGACTTTTTCATTCCAATCCTTATGTCTTTGCTGCCTTTTTCACCCTATGATACTGTCTGGGAACTTCAGTTTCCACATAGACGGAAGAGTCATGAGCATCCTCACCTTGCTCTTGAAGTTAAAGGGAACACTTTAGGATGTGTGCTGTAAATAAGCATAGTATTTTGAAATGGAAATTTTGTAACTCACCTACATCAATTTTAAGTCAATTCAGAATCACTTTTGTTGAGAAATATCAATAGTTGATACTGTAGAAGTTGATGCTGTAAGAATCTGAATTAAGCTTATGGAAATCTAATAGTCAAATTGTTAGAAACTGAGAGAATATAGTACTTAAGTCTGTTCCCTTAAACTTTCCCCTTATCCATGCCCCAGATCCTAGACTCACCACATTCCACCATTATTACTCAAGAATAAAGTTGCTTGCTATTGTTTGATATGATGACAATTGTGGGAACAATAGCATTGAGGGTAAGACATCAGGGATTCAGATTTGATGTATTTAATCAGAACTGCCTTTTAAATGTACAACTGGTAATGTTGAGTAGGTAGCTGATTGCAGAGTCTGGAGTCTTGGGTAGAGGACCAAGCAAGAGAAATCTGGGAGTCCTCAGGATATAAGAGAGTAGTATTTAAAACTACAAATCTAGAGGGAATCACCGAGGGGTGAGTGAAGACAGAATACAGAGAGCCAAAAACTGAGGACTGGAAACTCATATATTTGAAAACTTGGGATATGAAGATAAACCAACATAGAAGACTAAGGAAGAGCTGCCACTGAAGAAAGACAATCAATAGTGGGTGGTTATTCTGAAGGCGAGTGCTGAAAGTGTTTCAAGGAGAAAGGTCCAGTCCCCTGGGTCAAATTATGCTGATAGATCAAGAAAGAATTGAGAACTAAGCACAAGATTTTGCAATATAGCTGTCATCAGTAACCTTCATATGATTTGGTGAAATAGTTGATGATGACAAGTTTAATCAAGAACGGGAAGATGGAACAATATTTCACACAACTGTGTGACCTAATGTTTTTTACCTCACAAAATATTATAAGCAGTTTCTTTTTGCTTCTAGTTGTCAGTTTTAATGTCTTAATAGTACTCTGTGCCATAGTCCCTTTAATTAATTCCATATGTTTGGATATATAAATTTCTTTTTTCCCCCTTTGGCTTCTAAGAACATGTTGGAATAGATATTTTAAAATGCATTTTTCTATTCCTGTAATTCTTCATTTATTTCCTTAGTTTAAATGACCACAGGAAGACTTGATGGCTCAAAGGACACATGGGACACACATTATGACATAGCCTATCATTCTATGATATTTTACAAAAGACCACAAATGGCTAAAAACTATGTTTGTCTACTATCAATTCAATAAATGCAAATTAAACTTGTTGAGAGGAGGTTTAATCAGAATCTTGAGAGCTATGCTAAGACTGTCTGCTTAAGAGAAAGTAGTTGAGAGTTGAATTTGGTTGATGTGTTTTCTTTTGGTTTTTTCTTTAATTTGATAATTTTTTTAGGGTGATTATAGTATGCTTGACCCTGAAAAGATGATGACTATAAGACATACATAATCTTAGTGAGCCTTATAACATTTCCTTAGCTAGCAAATAGTGTATAAAATCATTGAGTCTTTATCTTCTCTTCTGCCAGTTGATAAGTAGAATTTATGCAATTTTGGGTGTTTAACTGATCTCTTGATGCTAGATAAGGACCATTTATACTAGTGATTCAAGCAGAGCTTTGATTGAGCTGGAAAATTTTGAAGTTAAGTAGTCTTGTCCCTTCTATTACTCCTAATAATTACCATGCCATTTGCCATTTTTCATGGGATATAGATTTTTATATTGTGAGGATAACACCTGGAGAAGAAACATCAGGGAATTGTAAAATGCTCCAATGTGGAAGATTAGACTTCGTAATTTGTTGGTATTAATTAGGGACTGGTGGTCTAATGAGGATGACTTATTAAGTTATTTAAGGCTTTTTTTTTTAAATAGGTAAGCGTTTTGGACAATGCTTATGATGTACAGTCTACTCCCATGAGGCTAAGAGACAAGACAGGAGTAAACAAAATCTCCAAATTCTACAAGGCAGTTGGGTTTCTGTCCTCTCTGTTGCTAAAGAACCTAATGAGATAAAGACAAAGGAATATTTAGTTGTTATAAAAAAACAAAAAACAAGTAAGAAAGGAAAGAGGGAGAGAGAGAAAGACAGAATGTACTATGTGTGACTGGGAGGGTATGGGGAGCAGGGACTCACAAGAACTGCTAGCAGGAATATCATTGGGTACCTCTATGGAGCGCAATTTGGCAATAAGTTTCTAGAGCCTTAAAATGTTCCACATCTTGTAATTTATCCTGGGGAAATATTGGAAGGTGTTCTCCAAAGATTTATGTATTGTGATGTTTATTACAGTGTTATTTATAAGAGTAAAGGGTTGAAAACAATATAAATGTCCACCAATAGGCATTTGGTAAAATAGATTAATATATATCCATGTGATTTATTACTACACAGGAGTTTACAATCATATTTTCAAAGACTGTTTGATGGTGTGGGGAAGTATTCACAATATAATGCTAAATTAAAACTGTCAGATACAAACAGTGTTAAATAGCAACCACTTATTGAACATTAATTTTGGACTATGATGTGTATTCAGCACTTTATAAACACCTTATTCCATAATCTTCCCACAAATCTGCAAAATAACTATTTCCATTCTCAATTTATATGTTATAAATCTGAGATTCGAAAGTTAAGCTGCATTTTGGGTCCAAATATTCCTAGGAAATAGAGCAGCCTCTGATATGCAGGGGCACTTGAGCAAAAGTACATGTTGCTTCCTAAAATCAGAGAAATCTTATGCATCTCAAGTACAAAGAATAGAGAAAGTAAAGCTAGACCTTGAAGAAAGTTACATGTCTCAATATACTTTAAATTAATTTGGCAGGTGACGAAGAGATCTTCAAAGTTTTTAAGGAAAGGAGTGCAAGGACCAGACTCTTTTTGGGAGGGAAAGGAATGTTAACTGAAGATCTGTACCAAGAACAGCATTACCATTTGATGGTGTTTATAGGGAATGATTATGAAGATGGAGGGCAATGACAGATAAGAGACACATTGTGGGTAAAGAGTTGATGAGACTCCAAGATAGGTAAGATATAAGTTCTAAAATACGGCAAAGACAGGAATCAAGAATGCCTTTACATTTCTAAAATTAGTGACTATATGAACAACAACATCAAAGGACAGAAGAAACCCTAGGAAAAGTTTATGCACGAAGCATCTGACGCTTAGTTTGGGTTTGAAGATGTTTTATATGAGTAACCACTTTAAGAGGACAATTCAGAAGCAGGTGATTTTGAAGTTCAGGACAGAAAGCTGTTAAAACTATAGATTTGAGGATTATTTGCATATAAACTTATTTATAGCCAATAAATTAAATGAGATTTCCAAGAGAAAGAACATAGAAGAGGATTCTCAACTGGGCACAGATGCATGTACCCTGATTGCCTGGAAAGAGTTTCCAAATTTTATATTCTGACATTATCCACTCCAGAGATTCTGTCTTCTACTTTTTTAATAGAAGATGGGGAGACTATGGTTTGGAAGAGCACACAGGGCTAGGCATATACATATATACACTAAAAAAAAAAAAAAAAAAAAAGAATATATATATATATATATATAGTGCCAGATATGCTGATAGATGCTTTTATTAAATAAATGAAGAATTTATGAACGTCATTAGAATTCTGGAAGCCATACCTCCCAATGAAGTGTTAAGGTTGAGCTAACTCTGATCATAATCCCCATGGGTGATGAGAAATATTAGGAAAGATATTTCCTTTGTGAGAGCAATAGGGCCTGAAAGAAATCACTTAGCATGTCTGAATTTACATGTGGTTTGCATTTCAACATCATATTACTAATTAGGTATTAAATCTCTGAATTCATTTTCCCTTAGGAATAGTTTTCCAGGCAAATTCACGAATTTGCTTTATCCCCAATATAACCTGAATAATGTGCCTTAAAAAAAAAAAAAATCTGGTATCGAATCTATTTTGTAATATTGGTACAATAATTGAGCAAAACAGACAAACCATAAAAAGTAAACAGAACAAAATATACAAAGTGATACTTGAGACAAGAAGGTTAAAGCTGGAGAAAAACAGAAGGATTGTTAAGAGTGGGCTGTTAACTAAGAGAAAAGAAATGAGCATGAGGTTAGAGCTCTCCCAAGTGGTCCTCTAGGTAATGATTTTGGCCCAGAACTTCCTTGATCCTCTCCAGAGAGTTGTCAATTATAGGTATGAAGAAATCAGATATTGGCACCCATCATCATTTCATATGGAACATTTGCAGATATGCTCCTTAATTCATAGAGATTAATACTTAAATTGTAAAAAAAAAAAAAAAAAGAAAAAGGAAAAAAAAAACTTTAATGCAGATATAGGGGGCTCTGAAGAAGAATAACAGAGAGTGTATAGAAGTTCATTATCTTACATGCCTTGTCCATTTAACTTATTGGTGTTAATGTGACATAATGTTAATAATCATTATTCCTATATTATATGTATGATGTTGGACAATTCAGTTCACGAACACATCTCTGAAAAAGTACTATATACCTCATTACTGAATATCACTATGGTCAACCTCAAGGGACTCCCCTTGGGAAGCTATGCACTGACACCAGCACCGAATCCAACCCTTGAAAACAATTTTGGAACTCTTTTTCTGAAATAGCCTTCAGAGCTCTTGTCGTTTGAGGCCTGACAATTACATTCGTGAACTCATCCTTGAAAAGTGTTACATACCTTATTGCTAAATATCCCTGTGGTCAACAGATGACCAAGGGGAGTACATCAAAGGTGCCTGTAGTGATATTCAGCAATGAAGTATGTTGTACTTTTTCTAGGAGGAGTTCATGAAATTAACTGTCTGACTCTTTGATATTAGGGAGTTATCATGAATTATATGTAATTTCTTTGCTTTATAGCTTCTAAATCTTCTTTACAGGGGAGAAAAGAATTTGGATGGCAACTCAGTAAACTTTTAAAAAGTCCTATTTCACTATATTAGAAAAAAATAAGATTGTTTTGTCATTAAAAATTTTAATCTATTTTAAACAAGCCAGATTAAAAATGAATAGAAGTATAATTAAATGCAGTTTAAGCTTGAGTCAGTTGTGCTGGGTACTATGTTAATTACATGTAGGACACAATCAGCTTAGATAAATTAGATTCTGGGGTGGGAAACTGACTGCTCAGAGCATTGTCGCAACATTTCAAGCATGAGTTGGTGAATGAGGATCTGGACTTCAGCTGTGATAATGAAGATAACAGAGGACAGATATGAGACACAGTTTGAGGTAGAAATTACTAGACTCAGAGACACCCCTGTGTATAGTAGAGAGCCACACACAGAGTCTCTCTACTACTTGGCCCTTGTTCTTATTTCATGTGTGAATCACACCCAGCAAAATCTCAGGTTTGCTGCATGGAAGGTTCTAATATACTTAGCCACATTCCAAAGGAAGACAGCAGGGTCTTACAATTGCTTCTCCAATATGAACTCTCCTATGAGGTCTAGGTACTGGTACTGGGTAGAGAACACTTGAAAGTCTACCATTGTATACTCTGGATCCCCATCTTGGGCTGCCAGTAGGATCCTTGAAGAGAAAGAGAGAAGTTGAATCTTCTTTGGGTTAGTAGAGCAAGGAGATATGAAAGCAAGTGTTGAAAAATCTTTCAAATAAAGACTTTTATAATTTTATTAAGATTTTAGGTAGCATTGATTCTTCTGTTTGCTGCTATGAGCAGGTGAACTTTATAAGACTGAAATTCATCCCATAAGGCATTTTTTCCCTGATGCTTTCTTCCTCAGACACAGGAACAAGTAAATGGGCTCCTTTGGCTAGTTCTTGTTTTTTCTGAGACTGTCCTGAAGGCTAATCTCAAGGTCTATTTTAGGCAGAGTATGGGGTAGGAAACACTTTAATTTTCAGCTTGTTAACCCAGAAATTGTCATAAACTTGTTCGAGGACAGTTTGCCCATGTGTATCAATAGCCTTAAAAATATATATACCCTTTGATCTGGCAAAACCTCTCCAAAATTTCATGTGAAAGCTAGCTTGTTGTCCGACACCCAGGATGTGGTCCAAAAGACCAGTGTATCTGAACTGCCCCTGAGGGAATTGTCAAGTGAGCTTGATGCTGTCTGTCATGTCTCCCCTGGCACCCTGAGCTGTTTCATGATCCTCAGCCTCTTCTGGCTGGAGATCTATGATTCAGCCACCTCCTAGAAGACTTAGGTTGCACATATCACTTTGATTTTCTGACCCTGGTATGGCGTAGGTTTCTAAGTTAGAGTACACTGTTTATTTGCCAACTTTGTGATTATATCAATGTTTTAATTATAAGAAGACATTTACCCTTCATTATCTTCCTGTTCCTACATTTCACTGCAATTTATAATCTCAAATAGGTATACCCTTCTTTTTTTCTTTTGCCAAGGCCAATGGTCTTTAAAAGTACAGCAACAAACTCTGATGGGCTTAATTTGTTTCTTTCACCTCTCCCATGAGAAACTCAGTAAACAAAAAACAAAAGCAACTTCTGTTTATCAAAAGAAGAAAAATAATTTCATTGTAGACACTTGTCCTTTCCTACTGATCTTTGACCTTAGAAATTAACATCTAATAAACTCACAACCTAATTTTATCCTAGGAAGGTAATGAGAAAATAAATCCTACTATTCAGACAAGCCTTGGCCATTTTGCCATGTTCCTCTTACAAAGTTGTGGTTTTAACCTGACATTGGGTAAACAGAATCATGTTGATCTGAATTAAAGGTCATGGAGCCTGAAATAACACTCTGAAGGAAGGACATTAAATAATTTCCATCTGCCAAACATTTTCCCTTGATCATCCTGAGACCTGGAGCTTCCTGTGACAGGCAACCATCATGTTTGAAAGAGAAAGGGCAAGACCTCTGACTCTCCAATGAAATTTTGAGAAGCAGAAGTAGAAACAGTTACTGCATGCATATATCAAAATTCACGGAGGACAGTCCCAGCATCTAGTCTGGATTAACGTCTATTCCAGTGACAGTGGTTTAGGGGAAAAGGAGATGCTGCTGAAAGCAGCAGTTGGAGCTGTGGGAACTGAGAACGAATTCCAGTAGCCGAGTATGAATCACCTGCAGTTGGAAGTCTAAGAGACTCTAAACCCTAGGGCAGGTTAGGCTATGGGTTCTAGATATTGTCATAGGATCTGCGAAAAGGGAGAACAAGCATCTAACCTATCTCCCTGAGCAAATGAGGGGTCTGAGGGAGTTGATTTCACAGCTGCAACCAGGATCTGGGCTTGAGGAGAACTTAGAACTTGTTTACAGGTGTGGGATATGAAAATAAACAAAGAACCAGAGAACACAGATGATATTTGAGAAGGAAAGACCTCTCAGGACCGTGGCATCTGAGGTAGGAATAGAGAGGAGAGGGAGAGAAAGAAGGAAATTGGCTCTGAGGATAGAGGACCACGATGGTGTTCTGGAAGCTGAAGAGCAAAATAGGGCAGGTATAAGGACAGGGAGAAGTTGGGGCCTGGAAAGAGTCTTCCAGATGCTGTTGCAAGAACTAGGACTCCTTCCTGGGTGCTTATGGTCTCGTCTGGAAGTGGGAAGAAGTTGCTGCCATGCAGAGACCAGGCACAGGACTTAAAGCAGAAAGCACATGGACAGCTTGGCTTTAGCGGACAATTATTTCTTCAGATTTTAGGGTTAAAAAGTGACTAAAAGTGATACTAGATTTTCTTAAATCTCTCAAACTGAGAAGAAAAAAACAATTCCTAGAATATAACCCGAACTACTTTCAGTGGTATGGGGAATACCTTGGGAACATGTAATTTAATTTTTTAAACATGTTTGGAAGTGTTGTGCAAGTATCAATGTGTGTGCGTGCATGCTCACTTACAAATGTGTATATACAAATATATATGTATATATGTATGGCTACAAATAAACATGTATATTTGTACGGCAAATTAAAGCAGCTTTGATGATTATGAAGAGGGAAGAACTGAAACTTAGAAAAGATCCTTGGAATTATAATTTACGTGTGGGAATGCATTGGTGGTCAATGTTATCTCCATCCAAAGCTTAGACTTTCTGAACATCGTTTTAATGTTTCATGAAATAACATTTAATTCTAGTCCTAATACCCAGTCTGCTACCCAGGTTCTCCAAATACTGTTGTCTAGGTGATCAATGAATGCTTTCCTTTTTAAAAAATTTCAGAATATTAGGCTGTGCACGTTTGGTTTACATTCTTTGTTTTTGTACAGATTGAATCAAAGATATAAATAGGCCCTTCACCCCAGTAGTGTGCACTGTACCTGCTAGGTGTGAATTTACCCTGATATGTCCTTCACCATGATAGTGTGCACTTATACCCGATAGTTGTGAATTTACCCATCCACCCCCCAGCATGATTTTCAAGGAGATTAACTTCCATATGTGCACTTAAGTGTTGATCAATTAGTTCCAATTTGGTATTGGATACATGTGTTAGTTTCTCCATTCTTGTGATATATCACTTAGAAGAATTGTTCCCAGTCCTATCTAAATTGTCACAAAAGATACCAGATTGCCCTTTTTTATGGCTGAGTATTACTCTATGATGTGCTTACACCACATTTTATTAATCTATTCATGTATTGGTAGACACTTAAGTTGTTTCCATGTCTTTGTTATTGTGAATTGTGCTGCTATAAATATCCAAATGCAGGTGTCCTTTTTCTAAAATGACCTTATTTCCTCTGGAGATTTACCCAGTAGTAGGATTGCTGGATCAAATGGTAGGTCTACTTTAAGTTCTTTGAGGTATCTCCATACAATTTTCCACAGAGGTTGTACTAGTTTGCAGTTCCACCAACTGTGTATAAGAGTTCCTTTCTTTCTGCATCCACACCAGCATCTGTTGTTTTGGGACTTTTTAATACCAGCCCTTCTCATTGGAATTAGGTGGTATCTCATTGTGGTTTTGATTTGCATTTCCTTAATGATAAGAGACATTGAGCATTTTTTCATGAGTTTGTTGGCCATCAGTGTATCTTTATTTAAAAAGCTTCTGTTCATGTCTCTTGCCCACTTCATTCAATGCTTTCAACAGTGACTGAGGAGCTTGTTAAAATATCCATTTAAGATTCAGTAGGTTGAAGGCAGGGCCCAGGTAGTCCTGCTGATGTTGATCTAGGGATCAACTTTGAGTAGTAATGAATTAGACCACTTTGGCTATGTAAGTTATGTTCATATAAAAGGTATACCCTACAGTATAAGTAGCCCACATGCCCAATCATTAACCTGACTTGCAGCTCATTTCTTTTGAGTTTAAAAGGAAATCTGTGTTCATTAGGGAAATGTGACTGTGTGGGAAATGTGAAAATAGGTGGAAGTGGATTTCTAAGGAGCAGGAAAGCATGCTTAGTTTTCATTTTTCCCAGTGGGAAAATTTCAGGGCAAATAGAATTTTGGTGGACTTGACGACTTTTGGAAACTCTAAAAAAGCTATTATAGTCATCAAGAAATTGAACTCTTTGTCCCACCTGCAAGGGGAAAAACGAGCACTTTCCTTGCCTTCCAAAGCATAACCACAGTTCTGAAGTATCTGAGAATATCTTTGTATAAAAAATCATTTGAGTTTCCTAAGAGGCCTGGGCAGTATACCTCAGCACCCTGCCTCCAAGAATGTCAATATCCTTTGCAAAGCTTAGCTGAATCATCATCATTACAGCCTATACAATAGGCATCTGGACATCCCACAGCATCTTCTTTTTAGTGCCTAAGGGGACTTTTAATTGGGGTATTGGGTGTCATGGCTAGGAGAGGGGAGTCAAATAAGGCTTTGTTAAAAGGGGACATGGGGCCCAGTATCTATCATGGGAGTTAGAAAAGTATTTTTCTGTTCAACTTGACCAGTGTACTTCCTGGTTGACAAAGGACGTGAAAAATTGTATATCAAATTTTTCAAGCATGACTCTTAGCCTCAAGGTGTAGGCACTTCCAAACGAGTGGACCGGAGGCTTGTAGCTATTGTATACCCCTGCATGCTCTCACAATAGTTCTTCATTTCCCCTGTTTTGTGTGTTCTGAGAACCTAATCTTAACTCCTTAGGTAACCTTGAAAGCCACTTAAGAGTGTAGATTTCTTAAAGAATAAGATATTAATTCTAGATAAGTATTTATTTGCCTAAATATGTTATACACTTGAATTTGGCCAATATTCCCCACAGGAAACAAAGAAAGGTTTTCTCTCCTTCAAATGCTAAAGGGCACCATGTTAAACTACCCAGAGGACAAGCTGCTTATGTGTTATCTCAACGTGTTTTGTCATCTCTGCTGACCTTGTGTATGTTTTCTGTCAATAGAAGGTGCATTTTCAGATGTGAGAAAATTGCGTTTATAACTGCATTTTGAATTGAGAATGAATTCAAATATATTAATGAATGACATTGATGATCACCAACGTTAAGGACATTTGGAATAGCTGGTCTCTAGTTCATGAATAATGAGCTATCTTGGTTTTAATAATTTACTTTAAAAACATCTTTCCTCTCTATTCTTTTATCTGTGAAGTTGCAAGATCTTTCTACCTCACCTTAGATGATTACTAGTTGCGCTCTTAGAGGGCAGAAATAAGTTAATGAGCTCCAAGGGAGGGGACGAGGAAGCAAGAACAAAAACAGCATATTGCCTTCAAGACTATTAATGTCCCTTTGTGGAGGATAGCAACAGCTAATGTCGGGCAAGAGCAGTGGAGGAAGAAATTGCTGCGGGTTCAGGTGGGAGAGTGAGTCACCTTGAGGCCTGCACTGCTGATGAGGTTTGGAGAATAATCTTTCCATTAGGAGTCGGATCCTCCTTTGAGGATGGGGATATTATTATTAATGTCCAGTGCTTGAAATGTTTGATTTACTTCTTGTGTACTGAAAGGGAACAAAGCATTAAAATCCCACACATCACAGATTTGCAGTGAATTTCAGCAAATGCATCTATTCACAAAGATGTCAGGAGGTTTTAGAATTTGGGGATATTTCTTTTGCATGTGGGGGAATAAATCACAACAGAGAGATGGGAGTTACTTGAATGGATAGATAAGCAGATATAGGCAGGTATGCAGGTCAGTATATGGGTAGGTGGGTAGATATGTGTCACTGCTTATGGCTTCTAGTAGAAAAATATCAAATATTTCCTTGTTTTATATTATGCCATTTTGTGAATTTTCTGTTTACAGGGACATTGTTAAAACTTAGAAATAATGATAGTTAAACAATTAGTCATTTCTGAAGTACTCATATGTAACTACAGAAAATGATTAATTAGTAGGTTTTATTAATAATAAAGTGTAATTTTCATGGGGCTCGATTTGGAATTGTGTGCCTACTGTAAATGTCAAGTTATTTAATGACGGGTTAGCTTGCTCTGACTTAAATTTGTGTATTTTATTCTTGCTCACTTTTAAATACCTTTCCTTAATCCCTTATTTTTGGCTCATTTGATATGATTATCATTCCAATTTCTTGCCTCCTGAATAATAGTTTCTCAATCATTTTCATTTGGTCTTTCATTCCTTATTAAAAATCCCGAAGCCTAACCGCTAATGACGCTATTGATGCACGCAGTGCCACATTTAATCAGGGATTTTTTCCCCATTATTGCACAATATCCCTCTTACTCTGTTGCTAATTTTTGTGTTTTTCTATTGGATTTTCTCTTCTTATTTCATTCAAAAAGTTAGGAGTAGATACTTATCCATAGTAAGTCATTGGAATGACCTTACACCTAGTAGGTACTTTCCCTTCTAATGGAAATGATTTCACAAATGACACTTTGTCTGTTTTGAGGAGACTTATACTTATGCATATGGCTGTGTTACATCCCTCTATTTCATTATTTAGTAATTTATTTTTGAAAAATGAAGAACTTTACTCATAGGAGGCAGATCATTTCAAACCCTGGCTGCCCAGTGCTTTGGGGAGCTATAACAATTCTGAAAATTTACTGAACGTATTTGTTTTCCCAAAGAGTTAATCACTTAAAATATGCCAAATCCCTGCAGAAAAGAAGGCTGCCGTTTGGTTTCAAATTAGTCAAAAGAGTATTGAATTTGATTATTGTACCAGGTGGCATAGTTGCACAATAGTTTAATGAAAACCTGTGGCCAATTGGGCAACTTAATTGTACTGGTGAAATTTGCAACTTGCTTGGAATTTTGATGCCTTAAAGTTATTTATTTTTATAATAAATCATTCCCAAACAGTGCTTTATGGAGCATAAGGGATGTTCATTAAATATTGGTATATGTGAAATTGGCATATGTTTAGTTAGCTGAAAAATACCAGGATCATCTATGAGGAAGTATAGAGCTCCAATACCAAATTTATTGATTCAACCTGCTTTCCCTTCTGTTTCAAGAGATTCCAGGGGTCCTCAGGGGCCAGTTCACTGTCCCTCAGACCGTTGGAGGGCCGGATTGTAGTTTAAAAAAAAAAAAAACTATTAACAAATTCCTATGCACACTGCACATATCTTATTTTGAAGTAAAAAAAAACAAAACAGGAGCAAATACAATCACACTGCCTCATGTGGCCCACGGGCCGTAGTTTGAGGACCCCTGACACAAATGCCTGCTCAGGTCAAAAGGAAGACCACACCACAGAGTGAGTAAGGGAAGCAAAGTCCGTTCTATTACTGGAAAAAGAAATCAACCCAGTCTCATTTTCTAGTAATTACTATAAAGGCATCATACTTTATGATGAAGGAAATGAAAGAACTGACACCACTTTACACTTGCAAATGACAGATATAAAGAAGATATAAAAATGTATGGGAGAGGCAAGATCATTTCTAACCTACAGAACCTTTTCCAAAACCTTGCTGATACATTTGTAGCAGAACAAGGACTAAAAAGGGGAAATACTATTAATATTAAACAAATAAATACCACCTGTTAGGTGTAAATTCCTAGTCCAATGTGCTTCTCTCCTCAATAACTTACTAATAAAAAACAATAGAAAATTACATATTAGTAAAATGCAAAAATTGAGCAAGCATCTCTAAGAGCAAGACTTGCAGACAGCCAAGTTGATGATCATTATATGTGTAAAGGATCTGTGCAGTCCACAAGTCATCTCGTCCAGGCGGAATGTAAACCACTAGAAAGGCTCATGTTTATTTGCTATGTATAAAATTCTATCCAGGGAAGAATAACAATGACTCAGGTCACTGGGTGGGAGTCCCCTGCAGAGCAGCTCATCTGGGTTTTCTTTGTCCACTAAAAATATCCATTAAGATTCTCTACCATTCTATTTCCTGATTTCATTTGCACCAATGTACTGATTCCTAATAGACTTCTCAAATTCTTAAATAGTACTGTAAGTATAAAAAAGAGTTCTGATTAAAAATAAATAGATATTTGGGTGGCGCCTGTGGCTCAAAGGAGTAGGGAGCCGGCCCCATGTACCAGAGGGGGTTCAAACCTGGCCCTGGTCCCCCCAAAAAGTTATTAAACATAAATAGATATTCTAATTTAAACTTCCAGCTCTTAGAATATTGTTCTTCTTTCATGGCACTAATATTTTTTGTGACAACTGTGTGCCTGGCATTTTGTTACTGGTGACAGATTTAATAGTAAGCAACAACTAATGTGGTCACTGCTGGTTTCCTCGTGGCCAACAGAGAGAGTTATTGTTCTCTCCTTCTCTATCCTGCTCCTGCGAACATTCCATCAGGAAATGTTATCTTTATTTTAAAGATATATCCGGAGTCTGATTCCATTGCAACTTCTCTGCAGCTACCCTGGTCTGAGCCACTCTCATCTCAAACATGGGTTTCAGACATAGTTTGCTCACAGGTCTCCCTTTTTTTTCCAGAGTTCCTCCCCGATTTCAGTGTTTCCCCTACATAGTCTAATCTCATCAGAGCAGCAAGAGTGATGTTTTCCCAGGACAGGTCAGACTGAGTTAGCTCCCTACTGAATACCCTGCGATGGTTCCTGCTTTTCTGAGAGTAAATCCTGTGTCTCTGCCCCGCCCACTACTTCCTCTCTTCCTCCTTTCTTCCTGCTCATTGCACTTCCCCTGCAGTGGCCTCCCTGCCTGCCCACAGACCACACACACGCAAGCCGTAGGGCCCTTCAATTAGCTATTCTCCGTGAGTGGCCTTGACTTTCCTTGGAGATTGTTCCAAGTCTTTACTCAAATGACTTTGAGTAAACTTCTAGCACTAGTGAATGGCATTACAGTCCATTCACTCACACTTGTTATCATGTTCTATTTTTTTTTTTAAATCTCTGTGGATTTTTTTTTTATATATATATTATATAACATTTTTCTATGTTATTTATTTTCTTCCTTACTAGGTTATTAGCCTTTTGAAGGCAGAAGTTTTGCTCATGGACATAGCTCATAACATGCTTGATATAGTAGTAGATATCCAATAATTATTTTGAATATTTAATGAATGAGCCAGGTAAAAATAAACATATAACTAAAAATTTTGTTGATGTTCATAGATAACATATATTACTATTTGCTGGCATTGCTTTAAGTACTTTACATACAAATTTATATAAAATTATTTTAAAATCAATCCTATGAAATAGACATCATCACTGTCTCTGTTTTACCGATGAAGTAACGGCGACAGAGAGATTGGAAGCTGGCCCACGTCCTATGCTAATGAGTGGTAGGGTTGCAGCTGGGTGCCCAAAGAGGTCATACCACAGAGACCACACCACAGAGTGAATAAGGATCTTCATCAGGATTCTCTACCACCTTCTTCTCCTGATGTTGAGTGGTGTGAAGAAAAGACATTAATAGCAGGAGAACTAGATCTAGTTGGGGGGTTCAGGAGAGGTTTTCAAATGAGATGACTGAGTTGCTATAAGAATGACAAGTGTCTTTTAACTGTTGACAAGAGGAGCCAGTCTTTACATGTCAGCTCAGCTTAGGAGACCTGAGATGAGGAGACATTTCCAACCTTAAGATTAGTGTGTAGCAAATTCAGCTAGTACCACCTAGCCTATAAGCTTCTTAAGGGTGGTGTTTTTGCTTTTCTATAAAGTGGTACCCAGAAATAATGAAATTATCTTATGATATGGGTGGTTACTGATCAGCGTGTGTGACTGCACAAATTAGGAGTAATATTGCAGTAAAACCTCTGTAAATTGACCACCCAAGGGACTGTAACAAACTGGTCCCCATATGGAGGTGGCCGACATAAGAAACTAGGCCCACTGTACTGATATGTATATGCAGTATATGGCCTATGAAAATTAAGTTAACTTAGGGAGGTGGTCAATGTAAGGAGGTGGTCAGCTATGGAGGCTTTACTGTTTTTAACTTTTCAAATTATTGGACCACATTCACTTTGAAAAGGTAAAATTGAGGAAAGCTTTATGTATTCTGCTAAGTGGGTGGGGAGGGTGCTGCTAATGGGCTTGATTATGATCCCTTGTGACTGAGTGGGCTTTACTTGCAAGACGGGAACAACAGGAAGAGACTAATCGATTCCTGGAGGTGGCTTTGACTTTGAATTGCTTTCCTTGAGGAAAGCCCCAGCTGTACTATTCTGAGAGTTAACAGCATGGGGTAGTGGGTAGACACTCATTTGTAGCTTCTGTGCTTAGCTACAAAGAGGGAAAGTAACTAGAGCATGCATATACCCAGAGTCTCCGGTGAGCAAAACATCTGGTTTCCCTTTCCCAGGACCTACCCCACTCAGGCTTCTCTCGATTTTCCTAGAACCCTCACAGGCATTCACTAAGGTCCTAACACATTCTCCTACAGGCATAAGACGAGAACCACAGAAGGTTTCTAGGAACTGTGTTACAACTTCCATTTCTAAATATCCCATCTCCATGCTACTTCAGATGTCAGTTGAGTTATTCAATACTAATATGGCCAAGTACCATTGGTAGAAGGTTTATCTACTCTTTATAGCATCTCACACAAAACAGTTAATGAGGTCCATTTTGGGGCATCCTCCTCAACAAAAATGAACTTGAAATATAAGGACTAAAATGGATATCAGTTTTTCAGGTTTTTGTATTAATCTCTTCATATAAAATTATTAGTGAAAACTCTTATTTCGTATCTATTTTTAAAATAAATTATATATTTAGGAAAAATATTGTATATACCAATTTGTGATAATATTTAGAGAGTCATGTTTTACAAATGGGTGATTATTATTTGGGTGGTAAGATCAAGAGTTTAAACTTAATTTGCATCACAAGTCTTATTTCTGTCTGTCATCCTAAGGAATTCTCTTCTCCAGCAGAACAAGTCCATTTACCATCTCTTGAAATATGAATTGTACTTTCTAAACTTATATCAATTTCCTTCCTAGAAAGCTCTTTCTTCTCATCTCTGCCACTTAAGATTCCAACTCTGAAGCTCTCTTATGAAACCCATATTAGGCGAGAGTCTCATATATTTTCTGTGTAGATTGTAACATTGATCAAATCCTTCCCACATTTATTCATTCAAGAAATACTTCTTTTAATGCCACTTTTCAATATTGGAATAGGTTTAGAGACAGGAGTGAAGAAAATGGAGTTGGTCTTGTACTTATAAAGTGTATAAATAGTTAACTAACTATGCACAGAAATGTATGAAGAGAAATTGTAGTAAGAACTAGCTGGAAAACCAGGCTGTTCATGAAAAAGAATAACATTCAATAAAATAATTTAGATAAGAAGGTAAAAGAAGACTTTTTTGAATAAATGACATTTTAACTGAGATCTGATGAATAAGTAAGAGTGATTAAGGACAGAAGGAAAGGGAAGAATTTTTTAGGCAAAAAGAATTGAATTTGAAAGTCTGAGTTGAGAAAAGTCTTAGTCCATTTCAGGAATTGAAAGAAAGTCCATGTGTCTTGTTTTTTAGTCATGTATGTACCTTTCTTATCCATTTCAGATGCATGGGGACTTATTTATTTGTAGTCCATAATGATAAGCATAGTATTTTATATGTAATAGATGTTCAAAATATTGTGCTAGAGGACTTGTGCTTCCAGTAACTGGAGTTAGCTGATATGAATGTTATACTCCTTTGTAAGTAAGTATAAAAACTGGAAAAAACATATAAGACAATTGCTTTCAGGAATTAGAAACAGACAAAGCAGCCCTATCATTCTTGAGTTAAAACAAATTCATGAAGTATTTTTCATATTACCCCTAAATTTCTGCCAGAGGCAATTGCTGGAACTTTCCATAGGGAAATAGATCCCAAGTATAGAACAGAGCCTTTCTGAGTTAAGGAGATAGAGATTTGAGTTTGAGGCAGCTGACAGTGGAAGGGTAGCATATGAAAAATCAGGTTTCTGTAGAGGGCAAGCACCCTAGAAGTTTGTATCAGGGTTAGGGTGCAGATGGATTGGCATTAAGTTCAAATGCCTAGCAAAGCGTGGCTTCCAGGGGTCTGAAAACAGGGCAGAGAGGCTATTTGAAAACACCAAAACCCACACCACATTTTAAATACTTAGTAATAAATTTAAAAAAGACAACATTTAATTTCTTTACAATAAACAACTGCCAAGCTTTGTTGAGACATTTTTAAAAGACCTAAGAGAGACGCCATGATTCAAGCATTGTTAAACTCAGTATTGTTACATCAGCAGTTCTCAACCTGGGGGTCGTGACCCCTTTTTAACAATGAAAATACATTGCAGCATCAGGAAGGTAGAAGACCACTAGTTTAGATTCTCACTCTCTCCAAATCACTCAATCCAGTGAGAGTGAGTGTTTATTGCAGTTTCAATAAAGCTTTTTTTTTGTGAGACAGTCTCATTCTGTTACCCCTATGTAAAGTGCTGTAGTGTCATAGCTCACAGCAACCTCAAACTCTTGGGCTCAAGTGATCCTCTTGCCTCAGCCTCCTGATTAGCTGGGATTATAGGAGCCCGCCACGACATCCAGCTCTTTTTAGAGATGGAGTCTTGCTCTTTGCTCAGACGGGTCTTGAACTCATGAGCTCAAACCATGCCCAGCTTGCAGTAAAATTTTAACACAGGCATTGAGAAACTGATTCTAAAACTTAAAAGTGAAAGATCTAGAAAAGCAAAGAAATTCTCAAAAAAGGAAGGAAACTTGGGGCCATCGCATTACCTAATTTCATAATTTACTATTAAGTAACAATAATTGAGATGCTGTGATGTCCAAATAAGAATAGGCAAATAGGTCAAAGAAAATAGAGCACGCAGACGAAATAAGTATCTACACATATGATCAAATCCAATTTAATGGAAAAGAAAGTCTCTCATCAAGTGGCCTTCCAACAATTAGACAAAGTAAGGAGAACAGTAAACTTTGTTCTCTACCTCACGTCATAAACAAAAATTAGAAGCTAAAACTATAAACTTGTGATTACCTTGGACACACCTGGATAATCCAGGCTTAGCCCTTATTTTATGATCAGTGAATTAGCAACGTTAATTCTACTGCTACCTGAATTCCCCTTTGTCATATAACTAGTATCTAGAAATGAGATGTGGACATCTTTGAAAGGCCAGTTATTTATCTCGAAAAAAATGAAAACTTCCTCATTAGTATAGTGGTGAGCAGAAAAAATAAAAAAAAAAGAAACGAAAACTTACATTTCTTGAAAACTTATGTTTGTGTTATTCTTGCACAAGTTTGTTTAAAATACCTTTATTCATAATAGCCTTAAGCTAGAAATAATTCTAATGTTTATCATTAGGGGAATAGAGAAGCAAGTTGGAATAAATTACTAAAATGGGAAACTTCTCGAAAATAAAAGAAGATAATAACTTATACATTAAACAATCCCCAAAACATTACATTAAGCAAAAGAAGCAGGGCACAAAAGAATAAATACTATGTAAGTCCATTTTTATGGCATTCAAGAACAGCAAAACTAATCTATGGTTATAGAAAGAAAAAATACTGGTGATTTTAGGATCCAAGATTGGAAAGGAGCATAAGGGAAATTTCTGAGGTAGGTGATGGAAACATTTTATATTTTGGTTGAGGTTGTGGTAACCTGGAGAGACAGTGTGTATTTAATATGTGTGTGTGTGTATGTGTGTGTGTATTTATCAGTTTTTATAAGGCCTGTGCATTTCACCATGTATAAATTTAACTTAATAAAACAAATTTTAAAACATATTGAAGTAACAAATGCAAAATCCACCTACATTTCTTTAATTAAACAAAACAAATAAAACAAACAAACAAAAAAGAAACAAATAGTCCTGGCCAAAGCATTACTGTTACTTGATGCTGTGAACTCACAAGTTCAATTTTCAAAACATGCCTTTCAAATTCAAATCGAATGTCTATGTAAACATTTGCAACCAATTCAAACATGAGGATTCTACCTTTTCATCTTGCTAGAGATGCTTTAAAATATAAATTAGATATTAATTTTTGAAAGGTCAGGGGAAAAATAATAAAAGTATTATGAAATGTTCCCCCATGCAACCATAAGGTCACATTTATGTGTATAAAATGAAGTCAGAGACTTTACTAATCATCCCCTAAATATGAAAGTTCTTCAAAGATGTCAATGATGCCAAATCCTCTGAAGCCACCTTACAGTTAGTGCCCAGTGGTGATCTGGAATACTGGGTCTTTTATGTAGATATCAGCCTCTGCGATTCAGGCTTGAGTCCTTATGGGGCTAGGGCAGAACGCAATCTGAATGACAGAAGTAGTGTCTCACCCTTTTCAACATCCAGAGCTTTGACCTTAGTAGAAGCTCAGATGTCTGGGCTTTCTCTTCCCTTTTGACTTTTTATCTTGCATTGCCTCCTCAGCAGTTTGTGAACATAGACTTTTAGCTGGCCAAGCCCCTAATCCCTGGATACGCCATCTGTCACATGTTTTAATTGAAAATGAACACAGTATAACTCACCTGATTGGAACCACTGTTATACATAGGAGATGAGAGAAAGATTGCTAGATGTCTTAGTCCCCTTTGTGCTTCTATAACAGAATACCTGAAAACAAAACCATAGCTTTATGTCTTATAGTTCTGGAGGCTGGGAAGTTTAAGGCCAACAGATCGGGGCCTTTTCTATGGCATCATCTCATGGTAGAAGATGGAAGGGCAAGAGCGCCTGACCTGTATCCCACTTTAATCCATTCACAAGGGACCACGACCTATCAGCCCTTAAAGTCCCCACCTCTTGACAATGATACTTCGGAGACTGAGTTCCCAGCACATTTAAACTACAGCACTGGAACATCAAGAAAGCCAATTGTAATAAGAGCATCTTCTAAAGCATAGATGATTGATAAACATATATCGTTATTTTGGTGTAATTTGCCCAGAGATCTTGGGGCTCATTTTCTTTCTAGCTACATTTCCTTAATTAATAAGATGGGGGAAAAAAAATTCCAGAGATGGGGTATCTCTGGGATAAGCTGCCTTAGCTAATTTACTGACTAGTCCATGAGATTAAGGTGCTGGTTAGTCAGCATTGAAGTACCCCAAAGTAGAACCATGCAAGACATAGATACTTTAGGCGAAATGAGAAGTGTTAGAAAAAACAGTTTTCACAGAATTCAAGAGCAAGCATCATGTGTGCAAGACAATGAAGCAGAACAGGTAAAAATGCTATGAAATATTGCACACGTATCTCTGGCATTTACCAATAGATGGGCTGCTCATGCAAGATCAAAGCTGAGCTGCAGGGCTTCACAGTGTGGGAACATAGACAAAGTTGCAGGATTGAAGAATCAACATAAGAATATTGAAATATCTGGGAATGAAGATGAGGAAGAAAAACTGTAGCAACATTGGCCGCTTGCAGTGTGTATTGATAATCACCACCTTGCCGTATCCTAGAAAGGCTGGTAGCAATGAAGTGTTGGCACATGTCTACCAGGAGGCTTTATGTATTTTTTAGGACATTTACTTTACCTCTTTACCAATCTCAGACAGGTTTAACTATCCTTCAAAACTTTGGTCAGGTTACTTTGCGCTGAGAAGTCTTTTATGGCTGGAACTCCAGCGAGTTTGTTAGCTTTTTTTTTTATTCCCTTAAACTTCTGCTCTTACTGAGTATATATCATGTGGCAGATACTATATCCAAACCTCCTAGACCAGGAGAATCTCCACCTCTGAACATGACTTAGCTACCTAGAAATCTGCAGTGTGGAGAAGGAACAGGTAACAGAAATGAGAAATCCTCATGGAGCAAAAGGAATATGCTATGCAGGCAGCGTGCAAGACACACCAGTGGGAGGGGCATGGAGTGCCGAAGGAACTCAGGTGGGAAAGTGACAGACTGTCGCGGAAGGGTTCAGAGCAGTGAGTTGGAGTCAAAATTAGGAATTGCTAAGTCACTAGGGACATTTGCTTATAGCTTACATAAGCCTAGTATTTTGTGACTCATAAACCTTTCCATGGTTAATACAGTCGTAAACCTCCTTAAATTTTTAAAGCATGACTTCATCAATTTTAAATTGTACCATCTGGTAGGATTCCAATGACGAAGAGGCTGGAGGAGAACCAGAATACCACTTTTATGTAGATTTCCAAGTACAGACAGGATGGTGAATGGCTGCAGCTAGAAAATGTCAGCCGTACCCTCAAGGAATGAAAGGAACAGAATTCCCTTTTTTTCTCCTATAGCTTAGCAAGTTCATTACGGGGTATGAAAAAGAGATCAGCTTTATCCATTTTACTGAGGGGTGGTGGGGATGGGTGGTGGGGTGGGGTGGACGACAGTAAAGAGATTCAAAGATAGAGACCAAATGAGAGAGACAGAGAGAGAGACAGAGAGAGAGAGAGAGAGAGAGAGAGAGAGAGAGAGAGAGAGAGAATATGAATGAGAATGAATATGTACAGCACGCGAGAGACTGTGCTTTGACTGTTTGGTGGTTTGGGCACAGTGACCAACTGGTGACGTAGGATAGGAGGGGGCTTTAGCTTCTCTTCCAGAGTTTCTATCAACCACCTCTTTATATCCCCCAATTTTTTTTTATTTAGACAAAGGATTTCTTATTGAAATGATATCATTTGCAGCTTCAAGATCCATAACCCCCTCTTTCAACTGGATTGCCCCTTGATGCCTTCTTAAACAGTTTCTGATTTCTCTCCAAGGATATAGAAAGATGGAAAGAGTATTTCTCCCACTCTCAGAGTTTAAAAATGTTGAAAAATAAGCTGCAAATTCATGGCTATTTTTTTCTTTTTCAAATCCATTGGCGAAAGAGGCATGAGGCACCCCCTTGGCCCCAAATCTAGGGAGACAGAGGCCCGTTAGGTGATGATGAGATGTGAACATTTGTTTGCCTGGAATAGATGCTGCTGGACACCACTGAGAAGAGTTCAGCTGGATTGGATGGCAGTGAGGAGGAGGGCACTGGGCACCAGCAGGAGAGTTGCAAGCCCTCGGGACCTGCAGAAATGCAGTACCCTCTTGAAAGCTCTTTCTTTTCAAATCTCACTATTCTTCTACAGAAAAAATAAGAAGAGCTCTAAGAAAGTCTTGTTGTGGTGAAGACCTGGGAAAATGGGCAGTGGCTTGCAGAGGAAGGTCACGAACCTCCACATGAATGATAAACTTTAAATGTGTGGAATGACGGTCAAGGATAAACATTTTCAGCCTTGAGGAAAGCACAGGTGGAAATTTATTGAATCTGGGGAAGGCAATAGAGGAAAACATTTTTACCCCTTTGGGGGGGGAGCAAGGGTACATAGTGGATCAAGGACCAATTGGCAGGGTGGAGAAGAAGAAAATGGCCACATTCTTGGGAGTCAGGGACTTGTTTAAGAATGAGAATTAATCAAAGCAAAAGAGGCCATTCTTCATTCTACCAGCCATGAAGACCCCATCCACCAATAAGCCATTAAGCTTCCGGCAATGAGTAATAGCTAAATTCTCAGAGACCTACAAGAGACCTCTTGGGGAAGTTCACAGGGAAGACCTAAAGCTGAGGGTGGAGCAGTATTGCTTTATCAGACTGTCTCTCCAGCCCCCAAACACCATCATGCTCTGAAGGTAACCATAGCAACAGAATACCTTTACTTCCAGACATAAAAACTATTTTCCTCATTCTCCAATGTTCTGCATAAGATATCTGGCTTTTCACAAATGGATAGAAAAAGTATACAGAAAACCCGTAAAGATATGGAAGATACGAAGAATCCTATAAAAAAATTAAACCTAATTCACATTTATAAAACTCTCCATCTGACAATAGCAAAATGCTTTTTTCTTTATAAGAACCCATGAAATAGTCTTTAAGATTGAGCATATTCTGGGTCATGAACCAAACTATAAAAAGCTTAAAATAATAGAAGTCATGCAAAATGTATACTTAGGCTGTAATAAAATTGAACTATAAATATAAATAACAAAAGTAGCTGGAAAATATTAAATATTTGCAAGATAAACAACATACTCCTAACTGTTCCATGGAGAAGGATCAAACTGGCTGATTAGCCATAGTAGTATGTGCCTTGTCCACAGAAAGGAGCTGGAATAGTAAGTGCATCTTTGCAGTTTCAACAAATCATCTAGAGAGAATGCTAAGATTCACCAAGGAAGTAACAAGCACCACTAAAAATATTCTCAATTCTTTACACATTATTAACTAAAACTGAGAAATTTTGGCTCATAGCACAGTGGTTATGGCACCAGCCACATACACCGAGGCTGGTGGGTTTGAACTCAGCCAGGGCCAATTAAACAACAATACCAACTGCAACAAAAAAATAGCCAGGCATTGTGGCAGGCGCCTGTAGTCCCAGCTACTTGGGAGGCTGAGGCAAGAGAATCGCTTAAGCCCAAGAGTTGGAGGTTGCTGTGAACTGTGATGACACAGCACTCTACTGAGGGTGACATAATGAGACTGTCTCAAAAAAAAAAAAAAAAAAAGGAAGAAGGAGAAGAAGAGGAGGAAGAAAATAAAAATGTACAAGAGCAAAACTGAAGAAACAATCTTATTATTACAATAGACACCGAATGAGTATTTGATAAAATTCCGCATCAATTCATGATTAAAAATTCTCAGAAAATTAGGAATAGAAGAAAATTTTCTTAATATGAGGGAGGAAACCTACAAATAAATCTTCAATTAGGATCATACTGAATATTAAAAAACCTAATGCTTTACTCCTAAGGTTGGAAACAAGAAAGGATATATTACTTTCTCCAAACTGTCACTCAGCATCGTACTGAAAATCCTATCCAGAAAAGGGGAGGAAAAGGGGAGGAAGAATGGAGAGAAAAAATAATCTAAAATGCTGTTTAGATTATTTTTAGATAATCTATTTACATATAACAAGATTGACTCTAGAAAATCCCACAGAATTTACATATTCCCTCCAACTTGTGAATTAAGAAGATTGCAAGGAAAAAACTCAATATACAAAAATAAGTGCTATTTCTACACATTAACAAGAAATAATTGACATTCAAAATTTAAAAATCATTTAAATAAAATCCCCATAGCAGTTAGCATTCGTAGTTAAATGAAATACTTAACTATAAATCTAACAACATATATGTAGGATTTGCATATTGAAAAATAAAATATACTGATGAAAGAATATTTTTAAAAGACCCAATAAGTTGACAGGTATGTTATGTTCATGGCTTATAAGGCTCAGTAGTATAAACACATTCTTTCAAATTTGATCTACATTTTCAATGCAATCTTATTCAAAATCAAAGCAGCCTTTTAAAAAATAGATATTGACAAACTCATTCTGAAATGTTTATGAAAAAGAAAATGAACTTGAATAGCCAAAGTAATTTAAAAAAAACAATTTGGAAGACTCGCATTGCCTGATATCATAGAGCTACAATATGATATTGTTGAGGGAATAGGCTCACAGATCAATGAAACAGAATAAAGTCCAGGAATAGGTACACACAAGTATAGTAAATTGAATTTTAACAAAAGTACAAGCACAGCTTGATAGAGAAAGGACGATCTCTTCAAAATGTTACAATGAAAAAAATTGGACATTCATGTGCAAAAATATAAACATCAATCTATATGGAAATCAACTTAAAATGAATTATAGACCTAAATTTAACGTGTGACATTATCACACTTCAAGAAAAAAAATGCAGAAGAAAATCTTGGGTGAGAGGGTTTTGGGATATGAAATGAAAGGAATAATTAACAAAACAAAAAGTTGGTAAATTCCACTTTATCAAAATGAAACTATATTGTACTAAGAAAAGACACAGTTAAGAGAATGAAAACATGAAGTGTGGCTAGGAAAAGCTATTTGCAAATTATAAATCTGACAAAGATCTCATTTCCAGAATATATAAAGAACTCTCAAAATTCAAGAATAAGGAAACAAGCAAGCAAAAAAAAAAAAAAAAAAAAAAAAAAGAGAAAGAAAGAAAAACTCCATTTACATGCCCAAAAGATCTGAACTAACATTTTACCAAAGAAGATATACAGATTGTTAATAAGGACATAAAATATGTGTCATTAAGAAAATGTGAATTAAATGCAAATTAAAACTCACCAGGAAACAATTATGCATCTATTAATGTGACTAACACAATAATGATAAGTTTCTAAAAGGCAATAATAAGTGCTGGTGAAACTATAGAGTTCTTGGTACTCCTGTACCCTGCCAGTAGGAATGGAAATGTTGCCACTTAAGAAAACAGTTTGATAGTTTCTTATAAACTTACAAAGATGTACATTATATAACTCTGCAATTGCACTCCTAAGAATTTACCTAAAAGTAATGAAAACTAATTTTCTTTCCTTTCTTTTTAATTTGTAGAGACTATGTTTCTTTTTCTTCTTTTGGATGAAATGAGGCTACATATGATTAGGTTACACTGTTTGCATCTGCAAGAAAAAGTTCATGTTTTCATATAGTTATTTTTATATGGGTGTCTAATATCATCCACATAAGTGGAAACAACTGAGATATCCTTCATCTACCTGGGGAGTATAGGAACAAGCTGTAGTACCTTCCTACCAGTACCTAGTACTTATATTACTCAGCCATTAAAAAGAATGCTTTCTTCATACAACCAGATGGAATAGTCTTTAATGCACTTTATTATGTGAAAGAAGCCAGACCTCAAAGGCTACAGACTTCATGAATTCATTGCTATGGTGCTTTGGAAACGGCAGATCTCTAGTAACCAAAGACAAATCAATGTGTTTGGAAAGTAGATGACGGAGCTCACAAGTGGAGGGGAATGTGTAAGAATTTTTATGGAGATGGATCCACTCTGTGTGGAACTGTGGTAGAGTACGCGTGACTCCATGCATTTGTCAAATCCTGTAGACATGTACTCCATCCACAAAGAGTAATAATTTTTATTGTATGTAAATTAAAAAAAATCAACCAGGATAAGAAGGAAAAGATTAAATGCAGACTATGACAAATGAAACTAACTACATTACTCATATAAATGAATAAAGAGGGAGGGGAATAAATCAACTCATGTAAGTAATGTGGGGGAAAAGTAATTTGCCTAGATACTATAAGGCTAAGGACAGAAATAATTTTACACTGCCGTTATACTATAGTTGGTAAATTTGTTTTTCCTGGGAGTAGGGTCTATCAATTCGGAGCTCATATATATAGTAGACTTGAACAAATAAGTAAACATGCTGTGAGAATGAGAGCTAAGTTCCTCAATCTAGCAAAAAAAAAGTTACAAACAAGGCAAGAGGAAAGGCCTGAATGAATCCTGTGGTTCTGGATTGCAGTTAGAGGTATCAGGATGAATTTATGATGGCCGAAATTGGTACAACTGGAGCAAGAAAATTTATAATCACAGTACTGGATTATAACCCCAAGAATAATATAAGTACCCATGAGTCCATACTGATACAAATAGAAAGCTGATGAAATAAATGGAGAAGGAATTCCACAGTAACCATTGCTTTAAGCAAGATCCACCAACTGCTGCTAAAATTAGGGAGTGAAAATTTATAAAGAATCAGGATAATTAGATGTCTCCCCAGATATTTTTTAATTATAAAGCTCACCTCCTCCGCCATATCTTTTAATTGCAAATGGAAAAACAGTGGCATTATGGTGAATAAATCTGGCAGACCCCACTTTATCTAAGTGATCAAAGTTAATATCACCAGTAATAGGTATTGACATTATCCACCCTCTGAGAGGGGCTCACCACCTCTGTGTCAGCCTTTGGAATACTCGGCTGAGAAACCTCAATTTAATCATGAGAAAACATCAGACAATCTCACATTGAAGGTCACTCTATAAAAGTGTCAAGGTCATGAATAGACCAGAAAAGACTAATGAACTGTCACAGATTAGAGGCGGTCAAAGAGACATGACAACTAAATTCACCTGTGGGATCCTAGATTGGATCCTGAGACAGAAAAAGAACATGTATGGAAAAATTGGTGAAATCCAAATGCAGCCTAGTTTAATTAAAGGTAGCATACCAATGTTAATTTTTTAGCTTTGATAATTGTTCTATGGTTAGGGAAAGGTGAGTAAGATGGGGAAAGGCAGCTCTGGGACTTTCTGTTCTTCAGTGCTTTGCAAGTTTTCTAAGTCTAAAATGGTACCTAAATAAAAAATACTTTAAAAATGATGAAAAACTCTCTATACTTTAATTCTAGAGATGCCATTAAAATATATATAACAACATAAAAGAATACAAAACTTTTTATGATCTCATTTAGCACTCTCAGTTTCGCATCTTAAAAATCTATGAGCTTATTCCTATAATTTCCATTTTTTAAAATGATGCGATAAAAGAAAAGGTT
This sequence comes from Loris lydekkerianus, assembly GCA_963574355.1. Taxonomy (NCBI): domain Eukaryota; kingdom Metazoa; phylum Chordata; class Mammalia; order Primates; family Lorisidae; genus Loris; species Loris lydekkerianus. Next base: position 44,844 of record CAUYPK010109407.1, read on the forward strand.
TTAAACTAAGGTTTATAAGCTCTCCTTTTCAAATAACAGATTGTGGGTGTGGAGAGTTTTTATTCCCCATAAATGAGAAGACAAATTAGATATAATCAGCACCAGATTTTATCTTTTAACTTTAATTTTCAAAGTACTAGAGGCATCTTTCTATGCTGAGTAGAATTTTGAACAGATAAAAATAACTTGGGGAACTGGATCTCTCAACAATCACATTGAGGCAAATATGAAACTATGACTTTTTTTATAATTCTCATCAACTTGGATTTCAACATTGGCATTCCTTATTTCTCTTTTATCTATACCATTGTTCATCCCAGATATAAATTAAATAGTATATAGTTAAGTATAAAAACAGCACGTAACTATAAAAATTATCATGATGGCACTACCACTAAGCTGAATGAAAGATTAGATAAATCATCAACAACCTGTTTTATTTGACCTTTACTGATCACTATAAATTCTCATTTCATGAACATTCAGAGGTCTTTCAATTATTCCAACTTAAATAACACATATTTTTCCATTGTTTAATCTAAAAAATATATATAAATTAAAACAGATGACATTTCTGACTTTTACCTCTCCTAGAATAGTATTAAAACTCCAGATGTTTATAAATCATTGTTTGAAAAACCCTGGCTTGGTAAATAGGCAGGAAATCAGCCATTTGGAACTCCCGGGTTGTTTACTCAGAATAGGATACAAAAAAACAAAAACAAAAAAAGAAAGAAAAAAGAGAGAAAAAGAAAGGCAATTTTATATCATTTAGGACAGTTTTAGCTGTATATAACAAGAGATAAGGTGGCTCCAGAGTTTTTTAATTATTCCACTTAGTTAAAACCTTAAAAACCCAGATTCTTTATGCATTTCTGTTGCCACATTTTCTTAAAGCGTTTCCAGACATAACAACATCCAGAGAAAAATATCTCAGTCACCTTTAAAAGTTAAGAAATCTTTTCAGAAGTTTCTCCCCATCCAGTTGACATCCTTTCATGTCTCATTGACCAGAATTGTGTCACTTTTCCATCCCTAAACTAATTACTGGCTGTACACCAATATACTAATCTAGGATTGACTCCTGAATTGAGAATACAGTCACTTTCCCTGAAAGCTGGATACTTAGATAAAGCTAGTTTGTGTTGACAAGGAAGATTGGGTTAATGCGTATTGAGTGGGCAGCTACTATGACTATTAAAAGGGTCCTGTGGAAGGAATTTGAGTTTATAAAATTGCCTAGGGAAAGGGAGAGCATAAGTAATATAAGAAAAGCAAAATTTAGTGTTGTAAGAGGTATGAGAGAAATATACCCAAGATTCTACCATGTAGCCCAATTGGAAAGATTGGGCATTTATTTCACTGGAGATAGCTGTGTTGAAAAATGTCAAAAGGCCGAGACAAGATGGCGGACTGAAACCAGCTTTCACAGAGGCTCCCGTCCAGAAGGAGAGTTAAAGGATGGAAATTTAGTAAGTAACCTTGAGGATTCGAGCTATACCAGGAGAGAAGGTTGGAGATTGCACATGAACACCACTGAGGCGAGCTGACCACAAGTACGCAAACAAAAGGTACAAAATCCATCACCAAGTGGATGGGAGTCTCCCTCCCCCCACGAGTCCAGCTTAAGGGCCCTACAAAAAAAAGGGCAGAAATCAAAAGCCCTCCCACTTCATTTCACGGAAGCGACCCTCTAAAAACTGGTCCTACCTCCCCTACTAGGGTGCCATGGCACTCCCTTGCCAGACTTAAAACTGTATAAAACTTTGAATATCTTTCCCAGCAGTCCAGCACTTCCCTCCACTCACACGGAGGTCTGGCGGTCTATCCCCCAGGAGTTTGGATCCCTGGGTGATTTATCGAGGGGAGGGGTGTGGACAGAGCCTGAGTTGCGACTGACCAGTGCTGACTCTGAGGCACGAGAGTGAGGAATACGCAGCCGAGGGGAAGTCACACCATGGCGGCACTTCCCTGCAACGGGGTGCACCAGCCCTCTTTGACCAGCCATACCCCGAGGCTTAAAACTGTGTGAAACTTTAGCTTCACCGTTTGGAGCGCTGAACCCCCGGCACTCCCTCCCCACCCTCACTCAGGGGCCTGGGGACCTGTCCCCAAGGAGGTCGGATCCTTGGGCGATTCCTCCAGGGGAGTGGACAGTCCCTGAGCTGCGGCTGGACAGTGCTGGCACGGAAGCGCGCGAGAGAGGAGGAGGAGCCACCGCGTCTCGGTGGTACTTCCCTGCTGAGTGGTGCGGCAGCCCTCCTTGGGCTGCAACACGACCAGGCATGAGACCGAGTGAGCGCGTCCAGCACTGGGCTCCCAGCGCCCCCTCCCATTCCCACTTGGGGATCTGAGGGCCTGCCCCCCAGAAGTCCGGATTGTTGGGGGACCTCTTGTGGGGTGCTCAGTGCCTGAACTACGCTGTCTCTGGGGCGCGGAAGCAGGAAGCCGACGGTTGGCTCCAGAGCTGCGGATCCCAGAGAGGCAGAGTGGAGGGTCCTAGAGAAGCCGAGTGGTGGCTGTTTTCTGAGAATGGGGCAGCAGCGCTGGGCTCGGAGCACCCTTGCCCTCACTCTCAGATCTGGAGGCCTGTCTTGCAGTGGTCCGGATCTCTGGCTGATCTCTGGAGGGGTGTAGATAGAGTATAAACTGCGACTGGTCAGTGAAGGGTGGATAGCCGTTTTTTTTGTTTGTTTTTTTTTAACAGCAAAACGGCTCACTTCTAAAAATTATGAATCAACACCCCCTGTCTCCCTGGGCAACCCGAGGAGGCCACCCGTGAGTAAAGGATTTGCTTTCGCTTTGTTTTGTGACACTGCTCACAAACCCAGAAAGCATCCAAAAACACACCTCCAGCAGCAAAGACACTTGAACTCAGAACAGC
>CAUYPK010109411.1:0-14445 GCA_963574355.1 Loris lydekkerianus
TCCAGAAGTCCCTTGCTGGCTCCCTGTATCCTCAAAGGGATGATCATAGGCAGATCCCACCGGCCAGAGATGTCTGGAGTCTTGTCTCCCCAGATTCGCCAAGCCCAGTTACAGGGAAGCTGTTACTCAGCCGCCATTTTAAATCCACCCCCTAGGGAATCACATATTCTTGAAAATTATGCATGGGTCTTGTTTTGCTCATAATCTTTCTTTCTTTCTTTCTTTCTTTTTTTTTTTATGTTTGTCTTCTTACTTTTTATTTGTTTATTTATTTTTGCAGTTTTTGGCTGGGGCTGGGTTTGAACTCGCCACCTCTGACATATGGGGCTGGCACCCTACTCCTTTGAGCCACAGGCACCGCCCTGCTCATCATCTTTCCTTAGTGTTTTTGTATTTAACGTGTGGCCCAAGACAACTCTTCTTCCAATGTGCAGCAGGAAAAAAAAAAAAGGTTGGACATCCTTAGGACCTGATGCCTACGTTGTTCTTTATACTTTTCGAAGTAATTTTGTACATACTATTTTTGAGAGTGAATATGAAGTTGTTTATCATCACAGGGAAATAGTTCCAATTACAAATCAATACGTTTTTTTCTAGAAGAACCCAGAAGAGTAAGCCTGGTCTTAGGTAGAAGTGACTTAAGAGGAACCCAGAGAGGAGGCAGGGTCTCAGGGAGAAATGACTGGCTAGGTTTGGTTAGGTCGTGGCAGGTTATCACAAGCTGACATGAGCATCAGTGAAGTCGGCATACAGCTCTCCACTGCTACCCTGCTAAATTTGATTGGCATATGTGCACAAGAAAAAATAAAAAAGAAAGAAGACGTGACTCACCAGCAAAGGACTCCAAAGGTAGATGGGGATTCAGGAAATGCCCAGTGCAAACCATGACAGCGTCAAAAGTGGCTCTATCCTGCTTACCCTCTGTCTCTGTGACAACATCCCACTGGCCAGTGTTGGAGAAGTCTGGATGCTTCGTTACACTGCACACGGTGGTCTGAAAGCAAAAGACAAACATTCACTTCCACGAACAACATTAGCCCTCATGCAGCGACTGGAGTGGAAACTGTGTCTGTCGCTTTAAGTCGGCCAAATGCCATGATAAGGAGTCTATCAATACTGATTGGTCATCTCCTCAGAGAATGTAAGTAACTTGTGCAAACTCTCAAAAGTGATAATAGAGACTTGGACCCAAGATATTTGAGTCTGTTCATTGACAGGAAGAAACAAATTTTATTCCTGGTGAGAAAGAAGTGAGTTATAATACTTAATGTTAATGAGTTTTGCCCCACTATAATTTCTGCCTCCTAAGCAAGATTTTTTTTTGTTTGTTTTTGAGATGGCATGTTACTCTGTTGCCCTAGGCTAGAGTGCCATGTTGTCAGCTGAGCTCACAGCAATCTCCAACTCCTGGGCTCAGGAGATCCTCTTGCCTCACTCAGCCTCCGGAGTAGCTGGGACAATAGGTGTCTGCCACAATGGCCAGCTAGTTTTTCTATTTTTAGTAGAGAACAGGGTCTTACTCTTACTTAGGCTGGTCTCGAACTCCTGAGCTGAAACAATCCACTCACCTTGGCCTCCCAGGGTGCTAGAAATACAGGCGTGAGCTACTGCACCCAGCCATAAACAAGACTCTTTTTCCTTTCCTTTAAAAAAATTTTTAAAATTTTATCCCGAATGAGAGTTTGGCATTCAGAGGAGGAATCAGGAAATTCAGTCTTTTAATGATCAATTTATGTAAAACATGAGCATCAGACAGAAATGAGGCATCTTTATTATCTGCCTTATTTATGCACAGAGATCAAATCAAGAAAACGTTTGCTTGCACATCCCAGTCCCATCACATTGCTGAAAAGCCAAGCCCCTGTTCATCAACCTTCCGTAGCTCCAAGTATCTTACCTTAAATTGAATGTATTTCAGGAGATCAAAATGCTCAGCAAATTCTTGGAGATAGTTCCAAAATTTTTCTTGGTTCATAAAATTGGGATAATCTTCCGGGAAAGGGAAGTCGCTGTAACAGGACATTTCCTTGCAGATGTTTGTTATTAAGGATCTGTAGACCCGGGTCATCCCATCTTTAGAAGATTCCTATGGTGAAGGCAGAGTTAGCTTGACAGACTGATGGACACAGCAGAAAGAACACAAAGATCAGGGAGGCCCATGCCGGTTCAGCTGAGAGAGCTGTCACAGCCGTTAGTATTCTATTTCTAATTGTGAAGAGTTCCAGGAAACTAAACATTGGGTGTCCATGCTGTAATTATTAGAAATTGTTGGTGGGGTTGGAATAGTTAAATACGATAGCTGCCTCAAACCACAGAGATGCTAATGACATTGCTAGCTTTGTCCTTAAACAAGTTCCTGAAGGCGAGGCCTGAGGTCTGTCATGGTCATCTTTCCCTTGCCATGGCCACCCCTTCGGCTCCTGCTTTGGACATCCTCCTGTTTGGCTTTCTTCATGGAGTCTCTTATTGATTTTTCTACTTCTGGTCTCTATATATTCTCAAGCACCCTCTCTTTATCAACTCCTTCCATTAGCACTTAAAATATAAAAGATTCTAACTTTATTTTTTAATTTGTTTTTGAGACAGAGCCTCAAGCTGTTGGGCTGGGTAGAGTGCCGTGGCATCACAGTTCACAGCAACCTCCAACTGCTGGACTCAAGCAATTCTCCTGCCTCTGCCTCCCAAGGAGCTGGGACTACAGGCACCTGCCACACGCCTGGCTATTTTTTGGGTTGCAGCCATCGTTGTTGTTTGGTGGGCCCCTGGCTGGATTCTAACCCACCAGCTCAGATGTATGTGGCTGGCGCCTTAGCTGCTTGAGCCAAGGCATCAAGCCAGATTCTAACTATAAAAACAAAACAACCCCCCCAACTTCTGTCTCCTTTCAGTTGTCTCTCTTTGTGCTATTGCAATCTTCATGAAAGAATCGCCAGATATGGGCAGCCTCAGTTTTCTCACACGCTCCTCAACTTGTCATCTTGTGCCCCAATCACTCACAAACAAAACAGCAAAACAGAAAGTTCTGTATTAAAGGCACCAATGAACATCTTACGGCTGAGGCTGATTTCTGTCAAGTCTTTCTTAGCTGTCACTTTGAAGCCTTCCATAGGCATAAGGTAGCTGTTGAGGCCCCACTGTACCCTGTATTTCCAACACTGAATGGATTGTTTTTTGTTGTAATTATCTGTTCATTGTTTCTGGTCTCTACTACTCCGTGAGGAGGGCGGGCCCCCTATACCTGGTTCCCCATTGTGTCCTAGCAGAAGGACATGTTAAGGACTTGAGTGAATGAAAATTTATATATATATATTTTTTTTTTTTTTGAGACAGAGTTTCACTATGTCACTCTCAGTAGAGTACTGTGGCATCACAGCTCACAGCAACCTCAAACTCTTAGGCTTAAGCAATTCTCGATTCTCTTGGCTCAGCCTCCCAACTAGCTGGGACTATAGGTGCCCGCCACAATGCCTGGCTATTTTTTGTTACAGTTGTCATTGTTGTTTAGCTGGTCCAGGCCAGGTTCAAACCCGCCAGCCTTGGTGTATGTGGTTGGTGCTGTAACCACTGTGCTACAGGCACTGAGCCAATATAATAATATTTTTGAAAAAAGTGGTATAGAATCTGTGGGTTCTTTATGGACTCAACCAACCAAGGATTGAAAATATTTGGAGTAAAAAAGGATAGTTCCATCTCTACTGAACATGTACAGACTTTAATTTTCATTATTCCCTAAACTTTATAGTATAACTACTATATAATACTTGTTTTATATTAGGTATTATAAGTAATCTGAAGATGATTTAAAGTATACAGGAGGGTCTGCATAAGTTATGTTTTATATAACCATTTTATATAAGAGACCTGAGCACTCATGGATTTTGGTATCTGTTGGGGGTGTGAAGGGAGTCATCCTACACAGATACTGAGGGACTATCATACAGATTATTATAAAGTTTAAACTTTATGGAAACCCTGTGTATAAGTGGAAGAAATTACATTGAAAGTTTAATAGTGCTGACCTGTGAGTATTCTAACTATATTTAACTTGTTATTTTTCCTTTTGTTTAACTCAATATTTCTTTCTTTCTTTTTTTTTTTTTTTTGTAGAGACAGAGTTGCACTTTACCACCCTCGGTAGAGTGCCATAATGTCACAGGACTCACAGCAACCTCCAGCTTTTGGGCTTCTGCGATTCTCCTGCCTCAGCCTCCCAAGCAACTGGGACTACAGGCACCCGCCCAGCTATTTTTATGTTGCTGTTCAGCCCAGGCTGGGTTTGAACCCACCACCCTCGGTATATGGGGCTGGCACCCTACTTACTGAGCCACAGGCGCCACCCTTAACTCAATATTTCTAAAATGAATCTGTATTCCTTTAGAATAGGGGAAGGAAAACAAACCAACGGTGGTGTCAAATAGAAGGAACGCAAAGCAGACCCAATACTTTTCACATTGATAGCATCGGCTTGATGAGACTCACAGCATACTAGACAAAGTTTTTTTCCCCTTCTAGTATGCTAGGGTTCTGACCACTCCTGCTTACATACATTTGCTTATTCTCCTTCAAAGCCCCAGGAAATGCCACCTCTTGCCTGAAGCCTTCCCTCATTCACATGCAGTGGACGAATGTGGATGGACGTTGTTCTTCTCTTCCCCCTGCAGGATTTAGTACTTGGGCCTGCCTGGCTCCCATCTTCTGACATGGGACAGAGCCTTTGTCCCTGCGGGAATACTCTGCTACTCCCAGTAACCAGGACTAACCCTTGCCAGAGGCAGGTGGTATTCAACCACTTACATCCCCTGTTTCTGACTCTTAAGTCACCTAACAGCTGGCCAGGGCCTCAGTGTAGCCTTCTTAGGCTGCGTATCCGATTTCTAAGAAGGATTGGCCAGTGCCTGAGTTCTTTCTATTCTGAATATAAAAGCTACTTCCCAGTTCTCTTTCCAAAGACCTGATCAATGCCAGGGGGCGTGGGCTCCATTCCCTGATGCCAATTTCCATCCTCCCTGGAGCGTAATCTGCTCCATGGTCACCAGTGCCTTCAGTTTACCCCATGTGACACTCTGCTACTTGGTCTTAAATACCCATGGTCCAGAAACCAAATTCCAATACTCTTTTTGCTTATCAGACTTATTCTTTCCTCCTCTTTCTTCCAACTCCCTGGTCCTATCCTGCCTATTCTCAAGGTTCCTCACTGCCAAGACTGCATCATGCATGATGTTCAGCACTGCACCATGCACCTGTCTGTGTTGTTGCAGTGAGCCTGCTCCCTTACTCAATCACCAAGGCAGGCTAAAGCCACCACGTCTGAGCAGAGACAAAGCGTATGGCCAAGCTATGACTGATGGAGATGGGAGGATGTGAGCCACGCACAGTAAACTTCCATAGTCCGCCGATGTCATTACTTCTCTCAAAGCAGGTGGGCTCCAGGTCCTCATCCAAGCAGCATTTGATGGAGGATAGGCCACTCACACCAGCTCCGATCACTGCAACTCTCTTGGCCATGGTGTGCCCTGTTAGAAGAAGGGCAAGTAGAGATGTTTTATGTGACAAAGTTGGAAGGGAGCCCTTCTCACGGGACTCAATTTTTATAGTGACATAAATGTACTTTTTTCATCTTTGAATGGAGGCAGAATCGCATTCTAGTTAAAAATACAGGTTCTGAAATCAGACTGTTTGGTTTATGTACTGGCTTCACCACTTATCACCTGTGTGACCTTGGGCTTTATCCTCTCTGTACCTCAGTTTTTTTTTTTTTTTGCAGTTTTTGGCTGGGGCTGGGTTTGAACCCACCACCTCCAGCATACAGGGCCGGCACTCTACTTCTTTGAGGCACAGGCGTCACCATCTGTGCCTCAGTTGTTTTTTTTTTTTTGTTTGTTTGTTTTTAGACAGAGTCTCACTATGTTGCCCTGGGTAGAGTGCTGTGACGTCACAGCTCACAACAACCTCAAACTCTTGGGCTTAAACGATTCTCTTGCCTCCGCCACCCAAGTAGCTGGGATTACAGGCACCTGCCACAATGCCTGGCTATTTTTTTGGTTGTAGCCGTCATTGTTGTTTGGTGAACTGGGCTGGATTCGAACTGCCAGCTCAGGTGTATGTGGCTGGCGCCTTAGCTGCTTGAGCCACAGTGCTGAGCTGTTTTTTTTTTTTTTTTTTTTTTTTTCTTTTTTTCTTTTTTGAAACAAGAGCCTTGCTATGTCACCCTCGGTAGAGTGCTGTGGCATCACAGCTCACAGCAACCTCAAACTCTTGGGCCCAAGCCATTCTTTAGCCTCAGCCTCCCAAGTAGCTGGGACTACAGGTGCCTGCCACAATGCCTGGCTATTTTCTTGGCTCAGTTCTCAGTTGTCATTGTTTAGCTGGCCCGGGCTGGGTTTGAACCCACCAGCCTCCATGGATGTGGCTGGCACTGTAACCACTGTGCTACGGGTGCTGAGCTTGTGCCTCAGTTTTTTAACAACTACTTTAAAGATAGTTGTGAAGGCTTGGTACCTGTAGCTCAGTGGCTAGGGTGCCAGCCACATACACTGGAGCTGGCAGGCTCAAACCCAGCCCAGGCCTGCCAAAGGACAATGACAAGTACAACCAAAAAATAGCCGGGCATTGTGGCGGGCACCTGTAGCTACTTGGGAGGCTGAGGTAAGAGAATCGCTTAAGCCCAAGAGTTTGAGGTTCCTGTGAGCTGTGACACCATGGCATTCTACCCAAGACAATAGCTTGAGACTCTGTCTCAAAAAAAAAAAAAGAAGAAAATAGATATGTTGTGAAGATTAAGTGAGCATCCCAAATCCAAAACTCCAGAGTTTGAAATGCTCCAAAATCTAAAACTTTTTGAGCCACCTACATGACTCTGAAAGGAAATGCTCATCAAAGCATTTGGGATTTAGGATAGTCGATCCATGAGTCATGCAAATATTCGAAGATAAAAAAATCTGAAATCAAGAACACATTGAACCCCTCCCCCCCCTTTTTTTGAGACAGAGCCTCAAGCTGTCACCCTGGATAGAGTGCGGTGGCATCACAGCTCACAGCAATATCCAACTCCTGGACTCAAGTGATTCTCCTGCCTCCACCTCTCAAGTAGCTGGGACTATAGGTGCCCGCCACAATGCCCAGCTATTTTTTGGTTGCAGCTGTCATTGTTGTTTGGTGGGTGGACCCGTTTTGAATAAAAAAGATATTCAACCTGTATTATTATTAACTAGCATAGTAGTATCTTGACCAACACTGCCTCGGGACCTTAGACCCCTTGGTATTGGAGTCTTTTACTGTCACCTTGAGCTGCAAATCCTAGGAATTTCAGTCAGGAGAACCACTAATTTTTATTCAAAGCATCCAGAGTCCTGAAGAATTGCTAGTAATGGCATGCTCTGCCATGTAACAAGTTTGTCACAAAGGTTGAGGTTCTTAGTCTTGCACAGAGGCAAGACTGACCATAATAGAGAACAAAGTCCCTAAAGAGAATCACACGGAACATTCTGGAGTTCAAGATGAGGTCACGTAGAAATAAGGTTGCTCATGTTTGTCAGGGGAGACTGGAGGAAGTATGTGTCATGGGGATTTAGAGCCAGTTTTTTAGAGCTTCCACACACCTCAACTTCATCTGCCTAGATCAGATGGGCTAATGAGTTAATTCCAAGAAATTAGGTTTATGTCATGCTGAGGCCCTGGACACATCAAGTGGACTTAATTGGAAGTGTTGCATTCCCAGCAGCCCCTTGAATATGTGGCAACCCTCAGTACCATCATTTGACATGACTTAAGGCCACAGTGCTGAGAAGAGGCAGAATCTGAATGTGACTGCCTGGCTCTGGAGCCAAGATGCACATATGCTGTTGGTCTGGGAGCTGATGTGTCCCGTGATTCTTCTTAAGTCCCTTCCCTCAACTTGGCGCAGTTTTGCTGCTCCACCTTCAGATTGGGCCTGGGGAGTCTGTCCGCATGATTTTGCAGCTTGCCTCTGAATCACATTAAAATTCACAGACATAGAAGCGGAGTGTATTTACTAACCACAGGGGACAAATGACTTCTGAGCCCTCAGACCCCTCAGATTTACCTAATCCTGGAGCAGCTTCATGGACTCGTAAGTAATAAGGATCAGACGGATTTCTTAGGGCTGCCTTTTTTCAAACTTATTTCCGATCCTTTCCTTTGTAAGACTGAGATCTCCATACCTGACTTTATTATCTACTGCAAAATATATCCCTCTTCCCATTAGACTCTCAGGTCATTTTGGATTCTTGATTTAGTTGGGAGAGCTAAGTGGGTTGCAACGAGAAAGGACTTTGCAAGCAGCAGTATTAGGTTTGAACTTTGTCTCTGTTACTGATTAGCCATATGAACCTGACTGACCTTCTGAAACATCCTTAGGCATATTATTTGTAAAATAAAAAAAAACACACAATGTTTTCTTCTTCTATGTTGAAGGAAAGTTTCAGCTGTTAACAAAATGATAGTTACTTACACAAAAGTGCCTCGTATAAAATATTCACTCAGCATTCACTCTCTGTCTGTGTACTTTTCTCCTTCCTTCCCTCCCTCCTCCCTAGAAAAGACAACTCACACAGGTAAAATCACCAACACGTTTGCAAACGAGTAGGCAGATGTACCTTGGTTTCCTTCGGGTTGAAGAGTAGGTGGTCAGGACAGCTTCTAACCAGAAACAAATGGTCCCCACCAATAAGAACACTTGAATTTCCAGGGCCCTTGGGAGAGGCCTGGAGCTGGCATATCTCTCCTGTGCTCCTTCTTTGCATTAATAACACAAAAGAAATGACTGTTCATTGAATTGGTAAAGTGAAAAATATGCTGAAGTGAACAGACTGGCAGCAAAGTAATTCATTGCATAGATGTACCCTGGGTACCTACCTTTAATTACCTGCAGGTACTGAGCCAAGCATGGGGCTCTGAAGATAAGTAAGGCCTAATAAGCAGACTTTTGTACAAGAGGAAAACCCAACCACATACCTGGCCGGCCAGCCAACGTAGGAATCCTTGTATACCAACTCAGGTAATCAATTATGTCTAAGTTTGGAATTTGATCAGTTTATATTTCTTATCATCAGCCCACCGTGCTCTTTACCTTGCTCCAGTATTGCCTAGCACACCATCTGGAGTATTCTGAGTTTTCCAGTCCCTGGCACTCCCTTCTCATGTGTAAGATGAAATCAGAGGTGAGGCTAGCTAGAGTCCAAAGATTCTGTTTTTCTCACTGACACCTTCCTTTTGGATGGTTTCTCTCCCAACGTAACTTTATGCCCTTACAAGTTTGCTTGGCTTCCTGCCTCTTTCTTTAATTCTACTGCTTTAACTCTTGTCAAAAAGCCTCAGGAATAGAGAATCAAATTCATTCTTAAGGAATGCACTCTCTAAGCAGAATGTTCATCCTTTTCCAAAGCAGTTTCTGAAAAGATTTCTCCGTTTAAAAAAAAAAAAACAACCAACCGAAACACTTACCTTGTTTGCATAGAGCAGACACTTTGACTTCAATTCAAATAACCAAAGGTAGTGTTTATCACAGAAAACAAAACAAAGACGTCGAAACCCCCAAAATTCTTTGTTACCCCCCAAAAAAAACAAACAGAAAGTGCTGACTTTGATCAAAGTGCTCTCAGTTTAAAACAAAAGCCACTGGTCTTTATTGCTATGCTGATGACTGCAGAAAATATACTCACTATAGGCAAAAATATGTTCAGTATGAGAGCTTGATACTTCCGTGATCTCAAGGGAGGGCCAAATGATGAGTCCGAATACAGCTGTTGGATTGGCAGGACACAGACTCCTCCTACCCTTTTCCCCACCCTCCTAGGTGTCACGTTCTGGCAAAGCCCTACAACTTTGGGGGAGCATATGGTTAGCGGCGCGCTTATCACTTTAGCCATTAGAGGACGCCAAGTCACCCTTCTCGGTGAAACAGGCGGTGTGCTTTGGAAACAATCTGCAAAACCCTGACTCTCCCTTGAACCATCTTAGGAGCTGTCCAAAGGAGAAAGTAATTTAGGTGACAATTACTTCATTAAGTTCTTCCATTCCTGGAGTTCTCTAACACCGGGGGCATGAGTTTGAAATTCAAGACCTACCAGGAATTTAAGCAGCTTCATCCTTCAGACTGGATCAGGAAAGGGAGCTGGTAACATGCATTTGAGAAAGCATAAAGCTTTTTTTTTTTTTTTTTTTTTAAGATATTAACCTAGGGTCCAAGGAGGGCATGAAGTACTGAAGGAGTTGCAGCAATAGAGTACACGAAGTAGTCTTTTTTTTTTTTTTTTCCCCACTGTGTGCTTGAAGCTAACATAGCAGACCGTGTTAGGTGTTTTGTTTAGGGACATTTTCCAATGTGGTTCATTGCAAATGCCTACAGAAGTAAGAAAAGGTAAATGAGAACAGTGGGCCAGGTAAGATCTGACTGGAAAGCACATCCCTTCTCTATGCAGTTCAGCTAAATGTTGCTATTTGAAAGCATGAACCCTGTACTGCAAGGCCTAAGGTTCCTTTCAGAAGAAGCTGCAAATTCAGATTTTGATATAAAATCTTCTGTTGGCAGCAAATTAACTTTTTTCATTTGAAAAATATCAAGCCCCCAGAAAAGTTGAAAGAACAGTATGTGTCCCTCACCCATATTCTTATTATAATGACCTTTTGGTATATTCTCTCTCTCTTTCTCTCCCTTTTGCTCCCTACTCACACACACACACACACACACATACACACACACTTTTTGACAAACCAAGTGAAAGTAATCTGTAAGAATCATGTTGTCAGCTTGTTCCTGTAGCTCAGGGGCTAGGGCATTAGCCACATGCACCAGAGCTGGTGGGTTCTAATCCAACCCAGGCCTGCCTGCCAAACAACAATGACAACTGCAACCCCCAAAAATAGCCTGGTGCTTGTAGTCCCAGCTACTGGGGAGGCTGAGGCAAGAGACTCGCTTAAGCCCAGGAGTTTGAGGTTACTATGAGCTGTGATGCCACGGCACTCTACTCAGGGTGACAGCTTGGGACTCTGCGTCAAAAAATAAATAAATAAAATAAAATAAAGAAAGAAAGAATCATGTTGCCAACAGGGTATTTAGTATGTATCTCATAAGAAAAGACAATATTGACTTGGTGCCTGTGGCTCAAACAGCTAAGGCACCAGCCACATATACCTGAGCTGGTAGGTTCGAATCCAGCCCAGGCCCGCCAAACAACACTGACTGCTGCAACCAAAAAATAGCTGGGCCATGTGGTGGGTGCCTGTAGTTCCAGCTACTTGGGAGGTGGAGGCAGGAGAAGCACTTGAGCCCAGGAGTTGGAGGTTGCTGTGAGCTGTGATGCTACAGCACTTTATCCAGGGTGACAGCTTGAGGCTCTGTCTCAAAAAAAAAAAAAAAAAAAAAAAAAAGAAAGAAAAAGAAAGAAAAGAAAAGAAAAGAAAAGAAAAGACAATATCTTACAAATTCAACCCAAGAGTGTAGGGCCATCCAGTCCAGTGTCAACCTGTTAAAATAGTGCATACAACATGTGGCGAGAAAGGCTAGGGCCCCACCCAGAAAAGCAGTGTGGGAAACTGTGAAAAATACTTTTCACACATGTCTCACTCTCAACAGTAGCCCGTAACAGGGTGTGGGGACCGTCCCGGAGGTGTGTGGAGAACCTAGGCTTCTCTCTTCCTCTTCAGAGCTGCACAGAGGCAGCAGGTCCCTGGTTTCTAGGCTCTCAGCATGGTGCCTGGCATAAGCTGTTCTAGGCTCAGATGCCTGTGGGATTCTGCTTGGGTTCCCTTTATGGAGCAACATCTCTGTGCAGTCTCCAAGCATCACTTTATGTTAGGCCCAAGAATCTTGTGTGTGTGTGTGTGTGTGTGTGTGTGTGTGTAGGGGGGGGTTCTCTTGTAACTAAGATGTAAAAATTCATCTTGCAGTGTGGAGCTCTGGGGTCTTCTTTACCCACGTGTAGGAGCTTCTCTCTACTCTTAGGCCCTGGCGAGGCAAGTTGTCCTGAATCCCTTCCTTGTCCACTTTTGATGCTTCCCTTTGGTTCCCTGGTGAATTCTAGCATTCTCTCCAGATGATCTGTTTGAAATGTGAGAATCTGCTTATTATTCTGGTTCCTCTCTATGGAGGAGGCATATACTGTCTGTGTCTAGTTGGCTTTCTTGGTCTGCTTTCATGTTATAGAAGGAAAAGTACGTGACTCATTCAAGGCCACACAGCTGAGTGGCAGAGCCCATGTTCCTAAACACTGGGCTTGATTCTTTAAATATCACTCCACACTGGGACATGCTGAAAGATCCAGAGTAGTAGTGTATAAGAAAATAGTCAACTTTATTCAAGACTGGTCCAGCAGGGGGTAATATTTATATATATTTAAAAGATTAACAAGAAATAGAGTTGGCAACACCAAAGTGTTTTCCATGTTTCCTCTTTTTCCAGATCTCTGGGAACTGACTAAATTAGTTTTCTCTCTTTTTTCAGTTTTGTTTGTTTGTTTGTTTGAGACAGTAGAGTGCTGTGGTGTCACAGCTCACAGCAACCTCAAACTCAAACTTGTCATTGTTGTTTGGCAGGTCCAGGCTGGATTTGAACCTGCTATCTCCAGTGTATGTGGCTGGCACCCTAGCTGCTGAGCTATAGGCACTGAGCCAGCCTCACAATTATTGCTATAGTCTTTAGGTGTGTTATCCCTTTACATAAAACGTGTTTTGTGCTGCTGAAATAAGTGGAGACAGAGCTTGCAATAGCAAAAGATTCAGTCACTATCACTAATGTTTGGCATAGATTCAAAGGTGTGAGGGGGAGTTGTTTCTTTTAATAATGAAAAAAAGGGAGGGCTTCACATATACTCTCATTGGAGGCTGTTGGCATAGGGAAGGTGGAGATGGGCTAGCCAGAAGTTAGATGTCACATGGAAGTGGTTTGGAGAGCATCTTTGTCTTTCTGTGATTGGCTCTGAGGGAGAAGTTAGTACTCACTGACCAAGTCTCCACTGCTCTGATTTCATTGCTGTAGTGGGTGTGGGTCAGAGTTCTGTTGTAGATGGTCTGGCCATTGTCCATGTTTGATCTTCCAGTAGATGCAAAATCAGGTTCAGGTGGCAGCTTGGTTTGAACTGGGACCTGGGGAGTTCACCTTGCCCACCTCTCACCTTGAGTGCTGAAGTCCCCAGCCAGCTTCACGAGAAATGCTAAAATGTCAACTCCACTTCAATGGAAAAAAAAAGCATTTTCAGGAGCAATTGAGATTGTATTAAGCAGGGAAATGTATGCTAAGAAGTGAAATAGATTGGGGGGAAAGATAAGAAATGGAATAATAGGCTCAGTGCCCATAGGGTGTCGGCCACATACACCAAGGCTGGAGGGTTCAAACCCGGCCCAGGCGGGCTAAAACAACGACAAGTACAACAAAAACAACAAAAAAGTAGCCAGACATTGTGGTGGGCACCTGTAGTCCCAGCTACTTGGGAGATTGAGGCAAGAGAATCACTTAAGCCCAAGAGTTAGAGGTTGCTGTGAGCTGTGATGCCACAGCACTCTACCCAGGGAGACGTTGTTATACTCTGAAAAAAAAAAAAAAAAAAAAAGAAAAAGGAATAATACTGAGGAATTAGCAGAAACTGGAGGAGAGGTGATGTGTATCTGTACTTACGTACAGAGCTCACTCTTTCCTGACTCCATAGTTTTTTTTTATTGTTGAGGATTCATTGAGGATATAGAGAACCAGGTTACACTAATTGCATTTGTTAGCTAAAGTCTCTCATACAATTGTGTCCCACCTCCAAGAGGTGTGTCACACACTGTGAGCCCCCCTCCCCTCCCTCCGTCCCTCTCTCTCCTTCCTTCTCCCCCCGCCCTTTTCCATGTGCAAGGTCATCAATTGTCCTCATATCAGAATTGAGTACACTGAATTCTTGCTTCTCCATTCTTGTGATGCTTTACTAAGAATGTGTTTCAACCAGATTAATACAAAAGATGTAAAGTCTCCTTCCTTTTTAGTGGCCAAATAGTATTCCATGTACTACATATACCACATATACCACAGCTGGTTAATTCATTCCTGGTGATTGCAAATTGAGCTGCAATACACAGTCTACTGCAAATGTCCTTATAGTAAAAGAATTTTTTTTTTTCTTCTGGGTAGATGCCCAGTCATGGGATTGCAGGATCAAATTGCAGGTCTAGTTTGAGTTTTTTGAGGATTCTCCATACTTCCTTCCAAAAGGGTTGTATTAGTTTGCAGTCCCACCAGCAGTGTAAAAGTGTTCCCTTCTTTCCACATTCACACCAGCATCTGCAGCTTTGAGATTTTGTGATTGCTCGGTGCCTGTAGCCCAGCGGCTAGGACACCAGCCACATACACTGGAGCTGGCCGGTTTGAACCCAGCTGAGCCTGTCCAACCACAATGACCAACAACCAAAAAATAGCCAGGGGCTGTGGTGGGCACCTGTAGTCCCAGCTACTTG